>WNGS01012989.1:19131-32914 GCA_020271785.1 Procambarus virginalis
GGTCAGAGGGGTCAACGGAGGTGTTGGGGAGATAAGCAGGGACAAGGAGGGCTGATTTGGGGATTGAGTGACCTGAGAAGCAGTTGTGAGCTATTTAGCATGGTGTGGATTAGCACTGAGTGGTGTAACTACGCTCAAATGGGAAGAGTTGTATCGTGGGGGTTTGCTTGCTCTTTGGGCTATCTGCTCCTCCTTCGTCATGTGTGTGTGTGTGTGTGTGTGTGTGTGTGTGTGTGTGGGTGTGTGTGTGTATGTGTGTGTGTGTGTGGTGTGTGTGGTGTGTGTGTCCGTGCAGGGGTCTATTTCCCTAATTGTGTTTGCGGGGGTTGAGCTTTGCTCTTTCGGCCCGCTTGTTTTTTCTGCCTGGTGCGGGAATACGAAACCGCGCCACAGAATTAAGAGTCCTGCGCGGTATCAACCAGGGCTACCAGGCCCCTTGTGTGTGGTGTGTGTGTGTACTCACCTATTTGTACTCACCTATTTGTGCTTGCAGGATCGAGCATTTGACTCTTGGATCCCGCCTTTCCAGCCATCGGTTGTTTACAGCAATGACTCCTGTCCCATTTCCCTATCATACCTAGTCTTAAAAGTATGAATAGTATTTGCTTCCACAACCTGTTCCCCAAGTGCATTCCATTTTTCCACTACTCTCACGCTAAAAGAAAACTTGCTAACATCTCTGTGACTCATCTGAGTTTCCAGTTCCACCCATGTCCCCTCGTTCTGTTATTATTATGTGTGAACATTTCATCTATTTCCACTTTGTCAATTCCCCTGAGTATTTTATATGTCCCTATCATATCTCCTCTCTCCCTTCTTTCTCTAGTGTCGTAAGGTTCAGTTTCCTTCGGACGCTCTTCATATCCCATCCCTCGTAACTCTGGGACAAGCCTCGTCGCAAACCTCTGAACCTTCTCCAGTTTCCTTATGTGTTTCTTCAGGTGGGGGCTCCATGATGGCGCGGCATACTGTAAGACGGGTCTCACGTAGGCAGTGTAAAGCGCCCTGAAAGCCTCCTCATTTAGGTTTCTGAATGAAGTTCTAATTTTCGCCAGTGTAGAGTATGCTGCTGTCGTTATCCTATTTATATGTGCCTCAGGAGTTAGATTAGGTGTCACATCCACTCCCAGATCTCTTTCTCGAATCGTTACAGGTAGGCTGTTCCCCTTCATTGTGTACTGTCCCTTTGGTCTCCTATCACCTGACCCCATTTCCATAACTTTACATTTACTGGTGTTAAACTCCAGTAGCCATTTCCCTGACCATCTCTGCAACCTGTTTAAGTCCTCTTGGAGGATCCTACAATCCTCGTCTGTCACAACTCTTCTCATTAATTTTGCGTCATCCGCAAACATTGACATGTATGATTCCACTCCTGTAAACATGTCATTTACGTAAATTAGAAAGAGGATTGGTCCCAGCACCGATCCTTGAGGTACTCCACTTGTTACTGTTCGCCAGTCTGACTTCTCGCCCCTTACCATTACCCTCTGGCTCCTTCCTGTTAGGTAGTTCTTCACCCATTCTAGGGCCTTTCCGCTTACTCCTGCCTGCCTCTCAAGTTTGTATAGCAGTCTCATGTGCGGTACTGTATCAAAGGCCTTTTGGCAGTCAAGAAATATGCAGTCTGCCCAGCCTTCTCTGTCCTGCCTTATCCTTGTTACTTTATCATAGAATTCTAAAAGGTTTGTTAGGCATGATTTCCCTGTCCAGAACCCATGTTGGTGCTTGTTTACAAACCCAATGCTCTCCAGGTGCTCAACAAGTCTTAGCCTAATTATTCTTTCAAGTATTTTGCAGGGAATGCTTGTCAGTGATACGGGTCTGTAGTTAAGTGCCTCCTCCCTATCACCTTTCTTGAAAATCGGTACGACATTTGCCTCCTTCCAGCAACTAGGCAATTCTCCCGACATAAGTGACTCATTAAAGATCATTGCCAGAGGCACGCTGAGAGCCTGCGCTGCCTCTTTAAGTATCCACGGTGATACTTTGTCTGGTCCAACAGCTTTATTTGCATCCAGTGTTGTCAACTGTTTCATTACCTCCTCTGCTGTCACCGCTATATCTGATAGGCTTTCATCTAGGATAATCGCTTCTAACAATGGGAGCTGCTCAGGCTCGGTTGTGAACACTCCATGGAAATTTGCATTCAGTACCTCGCAGATTTCCTTGTTGCTTTCTGTATATGCCCCTTCTGTTTTCCTCAGTCTTGTCACTTGGTCATTTACCGACATCTTCCTTCTTATATGGCTATGTAGCAATTTAGGTTGCTTTTTCGCTTTGACTGCAATATCATTCTCATAATTTCTTTCCGACACTCGTCTTATGTTAATGTAATCATTCCTAGCTCTGTTACATCTAATCCTGTTGACCTCTGTCCTTTGTCTTCTGTGCTTCCTCCACTCCCTCCTGCTTCTCACCTTTGCTTCCTGACATTGTCTATTAAACCATGGGTTATTATATTCCCTCCTGCTGTGTGTGTGTGTGTGTGTGTGTGTGTGTGTGTGTGTGTGTGTGTGTGTGTGTGTGTGTGTGTGTGTCCGTGCAGGTTGGGCAAGGAGGGGAGGAGGTGTTGGGATAATGTTGCATTTGTCATTCCTTTTATGTACTGTGTATCACAGAGTGAGTGACTGTGTGTCGTGTGGCTGCACGTGTGTTGTGTGGCTGCACGTGTGTTGTGTGTCTGCACGTGTGTTGTGTGGCTGCACGTGTGTTGTGTGGCTGCACGTGTGTTGTGTGGCTGCACGTGTGTTGTGTGGCTGCTGCACGTGTGTTGCCACACGCCGCAGGGAGCTGGCTCCCAGTGCTGACGGCCACTGATACACTTGAACCCTTGAGTGTCTGGGTCACTCTTGTATTTCCCTCTTCACTTTGCCAGATAAAACATATTCTAATCACTCACTCACACACACATACACACACACACACACACACACACACACACACACACACACCACACACACACACACACACACACACACACACACACACAAAAATAAAGACAGGCTGATAAAGACAGGCTGTTTAACACAAGGGGCACACGCACTAGGGGACACAGGTGGAAGCTGAGTGCCCAAATGAGCCACAGAGATATTAGAAAGAACTTTTTTAGTGTCAGAGTGGTTGACAAATGGAATGCATTAGGAAGCGATGTGGTGGAGGCTGACTCCATACACAGTTTCAAATGTAGATATGATAGAGCCCATTAGGCTCAGGAAACTGTACACCTGTTGATTGACGGTTGAGAGGCGGGACCAAAGAGCCAGAGCTCAACCCCCGTACCTTTGTGGAGCAAGTGGGTAGCCTGCTTGTGCTTTCCCCTCGGCCTGATAGCCCTGTGCTTAAATTACGAGGACCGTTGCTCATTCTGTGACTACGTGTCGACCCATTAAGGCTGAAATGACCGCCCAGTAGCGTGGAACTGGACGGTTTCCCTGAAAGATGCCTCTTGAAATTGAGGCTCTTGTTGGACCTTCGGGGATAAAAAAAAAAGTTGCACTTGTGCTTGAGTTGTACTCAAGCACAACTAGGTGAGTACAACTAGGTGAGTACACACACACACACACACACACACACACACACACACACACACACACACACACACACACACACACACACACACACACAATACGGAAATGATATCACAAGCAAGTCAAATACTCAACCGAATTTGCTGCACAGTCACATCTGGAGAAAACAACAATAAAGAAACAGGTAATGAAACTGTGGATAGGGGCACACAGATTCACTACAAACGACAAGGTAGTGTGTGAGGAACTGAATAAGAAATTCCATGAGGTCTTCATATTAGAGGAAGGAGACGTTCCAGAGATAAGAGAGGGAATAGTTAACCAGGCACCACTGGAAGAGTTTGAGATTACCAGTGGGGAAGTAAGGAAGTGTTTACTAGAATTGGATGTGACAGAGGTTATAGGCCCAGATGGAATCTCCCCTTGGATACTAAAGGAAGGAGCAGAAGCACTGTGCCTGCCACTTTCCATAGTGTATAACAAATCACTGGCAACAGGGGAACTGCCAGATATTTGGAAAGCAGCTAATGTAGTCCGATATACAAGAAAGGGGATAGACAGGAGGCACTGAACTACAGGCCAGTGTCCCTAACCTGCATACCATGCAAACTGATGGTGAAGATTGTGCGTAAAATGCTAGTGGAACATCTGGAGCGAAGGAACTTTGTAACACAGCATCAACATGGGTTCAGGGATGGCAGGTCCTGCCTCACGGGATTAACTGAATTCTACGACCAGGCATCAAAATCAGGCAAGAAAGAAAGGGGGTGGGCAGGCTGTATATTTTGGATTGCCTGAAAGCCTCTGACACAGTACCACACAAGAAGTAGTGGAAAAGCTGGAGATGCAGGCGGAGTGACAGGGAAGGTACTACACTGAATAAGAAGTACTAAGCAACAGAAGACAGCGAGTCACTGTGAGGGGTGAGGTCTCAGATTGGCGAGAATCACCAGTAGATCCCGCAGGGTTCAGTCCTTGGACCTATACACTTTTTGATATATTAGTGATCTCCCAGAGGGTATATAATCGTTCCTCTCATTGTTGGCTGCTGATGCAAAAATGTTGAGGAGGATTTAAANTGGTGTGTGTTTGTGTGGTGTGTGTGTTTGTTTGTGTGTGTGGTGTTTGTGTGTTTGTGTGTGTGTGTGTGTACTCACCTATATGTACTCACCATATGTGTCTGCAGGATCGAGCATTGACTCTTGGATCCGCCTTTCGAGCATCAGTTGTTTACAGCAATGACTCCTGTCCCATTTCCCTATCATACCTGGTTTTAAAATTATGAATAGTATTGGCTTCCACAACCTGTTCCTTAAGTGCATTCCATTTTCCCACTACTCTCACGCTAAAAGAAAACTTCCTAACATCTCTGTGACTCATCTGAGTTTCCAACTTCCATCCATGTCCCCTCGTTCTGTTACTATTCCGTGTGAACATTTCGTCTATGTCCACTCTGTCAATCCCTCTGAGTATTTTATACGTTCCTATCATGTCCCCCCTCTCCTTCTTCTTTCTAGTGTCGTAAGGCACAGTTCCCTCAGGCGCTCCTCATACCCCATCCCTCGTAGCTCTGGGACGAGTCTCGTTGCAAACCTCTGAACCTTTTCCAGTTTCATTATATGCTTCTTCAGATGGGGACTCCATGATGAGGCGGCATACTCTAAGACTGGCCTCACGTAGGCAGTGTAAAGCGCCCTAAATGCCTCCTTACTTAGGTTTCTGAATGATGTTCTAACTTTTGCCAGTGTAGAGTACGCTGCTGTCGTTATCCTATTTATATGTGCCTCAGGAGATAGATTAGGTGTTACGTCCACACCCAGGTCTCTTTCGCGCGTCGTCACAGGTAGGAGTTCCCCTTCATTGTGTACTGTCCCTTTGGTCTCCTATCTCCTAGTCCCATTTCCATAACTTTACATTTGCTCGTGTTGAACTCCAGTAGCCATTTCTCTGACCATCTCTGCAACCTGTTCAGGTCCTCTTGGAGGATCCTGCAATCCTCATCTGTCACAACTCTTCTCATCAACTTTGCGTCATCCGCGAACATCGACATGTAGGACTCTACTCCTGTAAACATGTCGTTAACTATATTAGAAATAGAATTGGTCCCAGCACCGATCCTTGTGGTACTCCACTCGTTACTGTTCGCCAGTCCGACTTCTCGCCCTTACCGTAACTCTTTGGCTCCTTGTTAGGTAGTTCCTTATCCATGCTACGACCTTTCCTCCCACCCCCGCCTGCCTCTCGAGTTTGAATAGCAGTCTCATGTGCGGTACTGTATCAAAGGCTTTTTGGCAGTCCAGAAATATGCAGTCTGCCCAACCTTCTCTGTCCTGCTTTATCCTCGTTATTTTATCATAAAATTCCAGAAGGTTTGTTAGGCAAGATTTCCCTTTCCAGAACCCATGTTGATGTTTGTTTACAAATCTAAAGTTCTCCAGGTGTGCAACCAGTTGTAGCCTAATTATTTTTTCTAGTATTTTACAGGGGATGCTTGTCAGTGATACAGGTCTATAGTTAAGTGCCTCCTCCCTATCACCTTTCTTGAAATCGGTACGACATGCCCTCTTCCAGCAATTGGGCAATTCTCCCGACATAGTGATTCATTAAAGATCCTTGCCAGAGGCACGCTGAGGGCCTGTGCTTCCTCTTTTAGTATCCACGGTGATACTTTGTCTGGTCCTACTGCTTTAGTTGCATCCAGTGTTGTCAACTGTTTCATTACCTCCTCTGCTGTCACCTCTATATCTGATAGTCTTTCATCTAGGGTAATCTCTTCTAACAATGGGAGCTGCTCAGGCTCGGTAGTGAACACTCCATGGAAACTGGCATTCAGTGCCTCGCAGATTCCTTGTCACTATCTGTATATGCCCCCTCTGTTTTCCTTAGTCTTGTCATTTGGTCATTTACCGACATTTTTCTTCTTATATGGTTGTGTAGTAACTTAGGTTGCTTTTTCGCTTTGATCGCAATATCGTTCTCATAATTCCTTTCTGATGTTCTTCTTATGTTAATGTAATCGTTCCTAGCTCTTGCATCTGATCCTGTTGTCCTCTTTCCTTTGTACTTCCTCCACTCCCTACTGCTTCTCACTTTTGCTTCCTGACACTGTCTATTAAACCATGGGTTATTATATTCCCTCTTACTTTTTTCTTTACTGTTGGTATAATCACTCTTCAGCCTCCTTGTATTTCCGTATGACTAGGTCCATCATATCTTGGACTGTTTTTCCTCTAATTTCTTCCTCCCACTGCACTTCTCCCAGATAGTCCCTTATCCTCCTGTAGTCAACTCTCCTTTCCCAGACCTCTTGTCCCATGGTCACAAGTTTGAGTTCCATCATGTAGTAAAAGACTAGGACACAATGGTCACTGGCCCCTAGAGGTAATTCATGTTCCAAATTCTCGATGTCTTGTACGTTCTGGGTGAAAATCAGGTCTAATAGGCTCGGTGCATCTCCTCCTCTTTCCCTTGTGTCTTCCTTCACATGTTGTGTTAGGAAATTCCTGTCTAGAACATCTACTAACTTGCTCCTCACGTTTTGTCCCCTCCATGGGGATTCCTTGATTCACAATTTACCTCTCCATTATTTAGGTCCCCCATGATCAGCAGCTTTGCTCTCATTCTATGAGCTAATGTTGCCACCTTCTGCAGTTCATCTATGCATGCCTAGTTGTTGTCATCATACTCCTGCCTGGGTCTTCTACTGTTTGGTGGGGGATTGTAGATTACAAGATCACAATCTTCCTCCCGCTCTCCTGCTGTCAAAGTCTATGTGATCTTGTATGGCTTGTGGTCTGTGTTGGTGTGGTGTGTGTGTGTGTGGTGTGTGTGTGTGTGTGTGTGTGTTTGTACTCACCTAGTTGTACTCACCTAGTTGTGCTTGCGGGGTTGAGCTCTGGCTCTTTGGTCCCGCCTCTGAACTGTCAATCACAGGTGTACAGATTCCTGAGCCTACTGGGCTTTATCATATCTACACTTGTAGCTGTGTATGGAGTCAGCCTCCACCACATCACTGCCTAATGCATTCCACCTGTTAACTACTCTGACACTGAAAAAGTTCTTTCTGACGTCCCTGTGGCTCATTTGGGTACTCAGTTTCCACCTGTGTCCCCTTGTTCGCGCACCACCCGTGTTAACAGTTTATCTTTATGTACTCTGTCAATTTCTCAGGGAATTTTGTTGGTAGTGATCATGTCTTCCCTAACTCTTATGTCTTCCAGTGTCGTGAGGTTCAGTTCCAGTAATCTTTCCTCATAGCTCATTCCTCTTAGCTCGGGGACTAGATCTGGTGGCATGCCTCTGAATCTTTTCTTACTTCGTTTTGTGTTTGACTAGATGTGGACTCCTGGCTGGAGCCGCATATTCCAGTATTGGTCTGGCATCTGAGGTATACAAGGTTCTGAATGATTCCTTACACAAGTTTCTGAAGGCAGTTCTTATGTTTGCCAGCCTTCCATACGCCACTGATGTTATCATTTTGATGTGGGCTTCATGGAACAGGTCTGGTGTGATATCAACACTCAGATCATTCTCTCGTCCTGACTCCTGAAGGATTTCCTCTCCCTCCCAGCTGGTACCTTGTGTTTGGCCTCCTGCTCCCTACGCCTGTCTTCATCACTTTACACGTGCTCGAGTTGAACTCTAGTAGCCATTTGTTGGACCATTCCTTCAATCTGTCCAGGTCATCCTGTAGCCTCATGCTGTCCTCTTCTGTCTTAATCCTTCTCATAATTTTAGTATCACCAGCAAACATTGAGAGGAATGAGTCTATACCTTCTGGAAGATCATTCACGTATATCAGAAACAAGATAGGTCCGAGTACAGAACCCTGTGGGACTCCGCTGGTGACATCACGCCAGTCTGAGGTCTCACCCCTCACTGTAACTCTCTGCTTCCTGTTGTTTAGGTTCTCCCTTATCCATTGGAGCACCTTACCACTTACTCCAGCTTGTTTCTCCAACTTATGCAACAGTTTCTTATGGGGTACTGTGTCAAACGCTTTCTGACAGTCCAAGAAAATGCAGTCTGCCCATCCTTCTCTTTCTTGCTTAATACCTGTTGCTTGGTCATAGTTGGCTCCAGCTACGGCTCCAGCTCCGGTCATAGAATTCAATTAAACCTGTGAGACAGGACTTGCCATCCCTGAACCCATGCTGGTGGTGTGTTACAAAGTCCCTTCTCTCCAGATGTGCTACCAGGCCTTCTCCCACCATCTTCTCCATCACCTTGCATGGTATACAAGTTAAGGACACCGGCCTGTAGTTTAGGGTCTCCTGCCTATCTCCCTTTTTTGTAGTTTGGGACAATGTTAGCTGTCTTCCAACTCTGTGGTAGGTCTCCTGTTTCCAGTGACTTGTTATAGACTATAGATAGTGGCCCACAAGGTGCTTCTGTCCCTTCTTTTAGCATCCATGGTGAGATTCTATCAGGTCCAACAGCCTTAGTCACTCCAAGATCAAGCAGATATACCCCCCTAACTTTATCTCCGGTAATTTTAATATCTTCCAAGCATGCTTGGTTTATCGCCACTTCTCTTAGTTTAGGGACTTCCCCTTGCTCTATTGTGAAGACCTCCTGGATTTTATTGTTGAGTTCTTCACAAACCTCTTTGTCATTCTCTGTGTACCCATCCTCTCCTTTTTTATCAGTTTCATCACCTGTTCTTTCACTGTTGTTTTCCTCCTGATGTGGCTGTATAGCAGTTATGGCTGGGTTTTGGCTTTATTTGCTATGTCATTTTCCAACTGCTTCTCTGCTTCTCTCCTCACACTGAGGTACCGGTATCCATTTCTGGCCCTCTGGTATCTCTCAGCTCTTTGGTGTTGTGTTAGTTCTGTAGTTTCACCATGCCCTTGTGCTTAGCTGCTTCCTTACATGCCTGATTGAACCATGGATTCCCCTTTTGCTTTTCTATTTTTCCTTCTGGGCCGGGATAAACCTGTTTTCTGGCTCCTGACACTTCTGGGTGATGTAGTCCATCATGCCTTGTACAGACTGTCACTGAGTCCTGTCTCCCATTGTATTGCTGTTAGGACTTTTCTCATCTCATCATAGTTTCCCCTTCGGTATTCCAGCCTTTTACTTTTTGGTCCGTTCCTTGGATGGGTTAATCCTACTTTCACCAGATATTCAAAGGTTAGGACACTGTGGTCGCTCATGCCTATGGCGTGTTCTTATTTGACTTTCCTTATGTCTGGCTCGTTCAGAGTGAATACCAGATCAAGTCTGGCCGCTTCATCATTTCCTCTCATTCTTGTGGGCCTCTTGACATGTCGGCATAGAAAGGTTCTTGTTGTCATGTCTAATAGTTTAGCTCTCCGTGTTTCTGTCCCTTCGTGTGGTTATCTATTTTCCCAGTCTATCTTTCAATGTTTGAAGTCACTCAAGATCAACTGTTTAGATTCCTTCCTGCAGGTAATAGAAACTGCTCTCTCTATTATGTTAATGGTTATCATGTTGTTCCTGTCATACTCCTGTCTGGGGCTTCTGTCATTTAGCAGGGGGGGAGGGGTATATATATTACTACTGCCATTATCCTTGGTCCTCCCATAGTGTCATAGTGCCTGCTATATAGTTTCTGAAAGCTTTACATCCTGGGATGTCCATCTCTTCGAAACCTTCCTTAACAGCAGGCCACTCTGCCTCCTCCTCCGCCTCTTCCTCCTCCTCTTCCCCTCTTCCCTCCCTCTCTTTCCTTACTATATAGTTGTCCTGTGAAAACACTGCATTTGTTATGATGCCTGAGAGTTTTGTTTCTGGGAGTGCTATTACATCAGGGTTTTCTTCTTGTGTCCTTTCTACAGGTTCACATATTTTACTCTTGATCCCTTCTACGTTTGTGTACATCACTTTGAAGCTCACTTTCTTCTGCCCATCTTCACTGGGGGCAGGGAGGGCTTTGGGAGAGGGGGAGAGGGTGGACTGGGTGGGCACATAATGGGGAGCAGGTAGGGGATGGGGCAGGTAGAACTTCTATTGGGTGGAAGGTGAGGGTGATGCCTCTCACCCTCCTCTCACTGAGGCTGCTGAACTGCTTGTGAAGGGTTCCCCACTTCCCTCTGGGATTGTAGGATTCTGGGGTGTGGTTCCCCGATTCCCTTCTCTCTCCCTCCCCGCGCTCCTTCCTTTCATCTACTGCCCTTATTCTCTTGTCCCTTGTTAATTCCCTCTGAAGGAATACCGTTTTGAACTTCGTTACTTGTAATAGTCTGCTCTTGTTTGAAGGTCCTCTTTTGTGTTCTCGTTCGTGAACACTACCTTTATCAACTGGTCTCTGTCCTTGTTGTACTGGCCAAGCCTGAAAACCTTTTCTATATTTTGTACAGCCCTCTCCATTTGTACCTCTTTAAAGATCTCTGTCATTGCAGCTTTGTCCTTATCTCTCCACTCTGTCTGACTGGAACCTGCTTGTTTCTTAATACCTACTACGAATACTGCTCTTTTCTTCTCTTATCAGCTGACTAGTACATCTTGCTACTTCCTGAGAAGTAGCTACTTTCATTGCAACTTCTTTTACTGCAGACATAGCCTCAGGGCTGTTTCTAATCATATTTACATATGAGGCTTGTACTGTAGAAGTCCCTTCAACAGATACATTATCAGCTTCCTGAGGGATGGTTCGTGTCTGGTACTGAATAGGATTATCTTTCAGGCGTTCTATCTCCTCCTTTGCTGCCTTCAGCTCATCTTGCAGATTAGTTATAGTCTCCCGCATTACCCTCACTTCTTCACTGAATAGACTCCACATACAAACGATCGTCTCCGTAATCAGGTCATCTTGTCCCTCACCTCCACCTGTCTTTTGGTGTCTCCCTGTCATGTTTGTTCAATATTCCAATGTGTAGGCATAATGAAGTGAGAGGGGCGGGCAAGGGTGTGTGTGTGTGTGTGTGTGTGTGTGTGTGTGTATATACTCATCTAGCTGTGCTTGCGGGGGTTGAGTTCTGCCTCTATGGTCCCGCCTCTCAACTGTCAATCAACAGATGTACAGGTTCCCGAGCCTACTGGGCTCTATCATTTCTACATTTGAAACTGTGTATGGAGTCAGCCTCCACCACATCACTGCCTAATGCATTCCATTTATTAACTACACACACTGTGTGTGTGTGTGTGTGTGTGTGTGTGTGTGTGTGTGTGTGTGTGTGTGTGTGTGTGTGTGTGGGGGGGGGGGGGGGTAAGGTTCATATGTGTGAGTGTGTTATCTCACTGATGTGGACCCAGAACATCCTGGCCTGCACACTTGTTCAGATAATTCCACTGTAGACGGCAGCTTGAAGAATCAAGAAGCCCAATTAGGGCGAGTGTGTGTATGGAGTAATGCTCTCCTGCCTTCCCCTGACGGTGGTCTGGTCACCACAGGGTGGGCAGGGTGTACTCACCTAGTTGTGCTTGAGGGGGTTGAGCTCTGGCTCTTTGGTCCCACTCTCAACCATCAATCAACAGGTGTACAGGTTCCTGAGCCTATTGGGCTCTATCATATCTTCAATTGAAACTGTGAATGGAGTGTGTGTGTGTGTGTGTGTGTGTGTGTGTGTGTGTGTGTGTGTGTGTGTGTGTGTGTGTGTGTGTGTGTGTGTATTCACCTATATGTACTCACCTATATGTGTCTGCAGGATCGAGCATTGACTCTTGGATCCCGCCTTTCGAGCATCAGTTGTTTACAGCAATGACTCTGGTCCCATTTCCCTATCATACCTGGTTTTAAAATTATGAATAGTATTTGCTTCCACAACCTGTTCCTTAAGTGCATTCCATTTTCCCACTACTCTCACGCTAAAAGAAAACTTCCTAACATCTCTGTGACTCATCTGAGTTTCCAACTTCCATCCATGTCCCCTCGTTCTGTTACTATTCCGTGTGAACATTTCGTCTATGTCCACTCTGTCAATCCCTCTGAGTATTTTATATGTTCCTATCATGTCCCCCCTCTCCCTTCTTCTTTCTAGTGTCGTAAGGCACAGTTCCCTCAGGCGCTCCTCATACCCCATCCCTCGTAGCTCTGAGACGAGTCTCGTTGCAAACCTCTGAACCTTTTCCAGTTTCATTATATGCTTCTTCAGATGGGGACTCCATGATGAGGCGGCATACTCTAAGACTGGCCTCACGTAGGCAGTGTAAAGCGCCCTAAATGTCTCCTTACTTAGGTTTCTGAATGATGTTCTAACTTTTGCCAGTGTAGAGTACGCTGCTGTTGTTATCCTATTTATATGTGCCTCAGGAGATAGATTAGGTGTTACGTGTTACCCAGGTCTCTTTCGCGCGTCGTCACAGGTAGGCTGTTCCCCTTCATTGTGTACTGTCCCTTTGGTCTCCTATCTCCTAGTCCCATGTCCATAACTTTACATTTGCTCGTGTTGAATTCCAGTAGCCATTTCTCTGACCATCTCTGAAACCTGTTCAGGTCCTCTTGGAGGATCCTTCAATCCTCATCTGTCACAACTCTTCTCGTCAACTTTTCGTCATCTGCAAACATTGACATGTAGGACTCTACACCCGTAAACATGTCGTTAACATATACAAAAATAGAATTGGTCCCAGCACCGATCCTTGTGGTACTCCACTTGTTACTGTTCGCCAGTCCGACTTCTCGCCCCTTACCGTAACTCTTTGGCTCCTTCCTGTTAGGTAGTTCCTTATCCATGCTAGGACCTTTCCCCCACCCCCGCCTGCCTCTCGAGTTTGAACAGCAGTCTCATGTGCGGTACTGTATCAAAGGCTTTTTGGCAGTCCAGAAATATGCAGTCTGCCTAACCATCTCTGTCCTGTCTTATCCTCGTTATTTATCATAGAATTCCAGAAGGTTTGTTAGGCACGATTTCCCTGTCCAGAACCCATGTTGATGTTTGTTCACAAACCTAATGTTCTCCAGGTGTGCAACTAGGCGTAGCCTAATTATTCTTTCCAGTATTTTACAGGGGATGCTTGTCAGTGATACAGGTCTATAGTTAAGTGCCTCCTCCCTATCTCCTTTCTTGAAAATCGGCACGACATTTGCCTTCTTCCAGCAACTGGGCAATTCTCCCGACATAAGTGACTCATTAAAGATCATTGCCAGAGGCACGCTGAGGGCCTGCGCTGCTTCTTTTAGTATCCACGGTGATACTTTGTCTGGTCCAACTGCTTTAGATGCATCTAGAGTTGTCAACTGTTTCATTACCTCCTCTGCTGTCACCTCTATATCTGATAGTCTTTCATCTAGGGTAACCCCTTCCAACAATGGGAGCTGCTCAGGCTCGTAGTGAACACTCCATGGA
>WNGS01012994.1:0-10945 GCA_020271785.1 Procambarus virginalis
CCAAGTCACTACCCTCCACGGTGGCCAGGACAACACCCTCCACGGTGGCCAGGACAACACCCTCCTCGGGGTCCAGGTCACCATCGTCCACGGTGGCCAGGACATCACCCTCCACGGTGGCCAGGACACACCACCCTCCACGGTGGCCAGGACACACCACCCTCCAATGTGGCCAAGACACCACCCTCCACGGTGGCCAGGACACACCACCCTCCACGGTGGCAGGACACCACCCTCCACGGAGGCCAGGACACACCACCCTCCACGGTGGCCAGGACACACCACCCTCCACGGTGGCTAGGACACACCACCCTCCACGGTGGTCAGGACACACCACCCTCCACGGTGCCAGGACACACCACCCTCCACGGTGGCCAAGACACCACCCTCCACGGTGGCCAAGACACCACCCTCCACTGTCGCCAGGACACCACTCTCCACGGTGGCCAGGACTGAACCCTCCACGGTGGCCAGGACACCACCCTCCGCGTTGGCCAGGACACCTCCCTCCACGGTGGCCAGGACACACCACCCTCCACGGTGACCAAGACACCTCCCTCCACGGTGGCCAAGACAACTCCCTCCACGTTGGCCAGGACACCACCCTCCACGGTGGCAAGGACACAACCCTCCACGATGGCCAGGACACCTCCCTCCACGATGGCCAGGACACCTCCCTCCACGGTGGCCAAGACAACTCCCTCCACGGTGGTCAGGACACCACTCATCACGGTGGCCAGGACACCATCTTCCACGGTGGCCATGACACCTCCCTCCACGGTGGCCAGGACACCTTCCTCCACGGTGGCCAGGACACCACCCTCCACGGTGGCCAGGACAACCCCCTCCACGGTGGCCAGTACACCTCCCTAAACGGTGGCCAGGACACCACCCTCCACGGTGGCCAGGAAACCACCCTCCAAGGTGTCCAGGACACAACCCTCTATGTTGGCCAGGACACCACCGTCGACGTTGGCCAGGACAGCACTCTCCACGGGGGCCAGAACTTCACTCTCCACGGTGGCCAGGACTCCTCCCTCCACACTGGCCAGGACTCCTCCCTCCACGGTCCAAGTCACTACCCTCCACGGTGGCCAGGACAACACCCTCCACGGTGGCCAGGACACCACCCTCCTCGGGGTCCAGGTCAACATCGTCCACGGTGGCCAGGACATCACCCTCCACGGTGGCCAGGACACACCACCCTCCACGGTGGCCAGGACACACCACCCTCCAATGTGGCCAAGACACCACCCTCCACGGTGGCCAGGACACACCACCCTCCACGGTGGCCAGGACACACCACCCTCCACGGTGGCCAAGACACCACCCTCCACGGTGGCCAGGACACACAACCCTCCACGGTGGCCAGGACACACCACCCTCCACGGTGGCCAGGACACCACCCTCCACAGTGGCCAGGACACCACCCTCCACGGTGGCCAAGACACCTCCCTCCACGGTGGCCAGGACACACCACCCTCCACGGTGGCCAGGACACACAACCCTCCACGGTGGCCAGGACACACCACTCTCCACGGTGGCCAAGACACCACCCTCCACGGTGGCCAGGACACACCACCCTCCACGGTGGCAAAGACACCTCCTTCCACGGTGGCCAGGACACCACCCTCCACGGTGGCCAGGACACACCACCCTCCACGGTGGCCAGGACACCACCCTCCACGGTGGCCACGACACTACCCTCTACGGTGGCCAAGACACCTCCCTCCACGGTGGCCAAGACACACCACCCTCCACGGTGGCCAAGACACACCACCCTCCACGGTGGCCAGGACACACCACCCTCCACGGTGGCCAATACACCTCCCTCCACGGTGGCCAGGTCACCACCCTCCACGGTGGCCAGGACACACCACCCTCCACGGTGGCCAGGACACCACCCTCCACGGTGGCCAGAACACCACCCTCCACGGTGGCCAAGACACCTCCCTCCACGGTGGCCAGGACACACCACCCTCCACGGTGGCCAGGACACCACCCTCCACGGTGGCCAGGACACCACCCTCCACGGTGGCCAGGACACACCACCCTCCACGGTGGCCAGGACACCACCCTCCACGGTGGCCAGGACACACCACCCTCCACGGTGGCCAGGACACACCACCCTCCACGGTGGCCAGGACACACCACCCTCCACGGTGGCCAGGACACACAACCCTCCACGGTGGCCAGGACACACCACCCTCCACGGTGGCCAAGACACCACTCTCCACGGTGGCCAAGACACCACCCTCCACTGTCGCCAGGACACCACTCTCTACGGTGGCCAGGACTCAACCCTCCATGGTGACCAGGACACCACCCTCCGCGTTGGCCAGGACACCTCCCTCCACGGTGGCCAGGACACACCACCCTCCACGGTGGCCAAAACACCTCCCTCCACGGTGGCCAAGACAACTCCCTCCACGTTGGCCAGGACACCTCCCTCCACGGTGGCCAAGACAACTCCCTCCACGGTGGTAAGGACACCACTCTTCACGGTGGCCAGGACACCATCCTCCACGGTGGCCATGACACCTCCCTCCACTGTGGCCAGGACACCTTCCTCCACGGTGGCCAGGACACCACCCTCCACGGTGGCCAGGACAACCCCCTCCAAGGTGGCCAGTACACCTCCCTAAACGGTGGCCAGGACACCACCCTCCACGGTGGCCATGAAACCACCCTCCACGGTGTCCAGGACACAACCCTGTATGTTGGCCAGGACACCACCGTCGACGGTGGCCAGGACAGCACTCTCCACGGGGGCCAGGACTTCACTCTCCACGGTGGCCAGGACTCCTCCCTCCACACTGCCCAGGACTCCTCCATCCACACTGGCCAGGACTCCTCCCTCCACACTGGCCAGGACTCCTCCCTCCACGGTCCAAGTCACTACCCTCCACGGTGGCCAGGACAACACCCTCCACGGTGGCTAGGACACCACCCTCCTCGGTGTCCAGGTCACCATCGTCCACGGTGGCCAGGACATCACCCTCCACGGTGGCCAGGACACAACCCTCCACGCTGGCCAGGACACCTTTCTCCACGGTGGCCAGGACACACTTCCCTCCACGGTGGCCAGGACATCACCCTCCACGGTGGCCAGGACACACCACCCACCACGGTGGCCAGGACACAACCCTCCACGGTGGCCAGGACAACACCCTCCACGGTGGCCAGGACACACCACCTTCCACAGTGGCCAGGACACAACCCTCCACGGTGGCCAGCACACAAGACCCTCCATGGTGGCCAGGACACACCACCCATCACGGTGGCCAGGACACACCATCCTCCACGGTGGCCAGGACACACCACCTTCCACGGTGGCCAGGACACACCACCCTCCACGGTGGCCAGGACACCCCACCCTCCACGGTGTCCAGGACACAGCACCCTCCACGGGGGCCAGGACACACCACCCTCCACGGTGGCCAGGACACCCCACCCTCCACGGTGTCCAGGACACAGCACCCTCCACGGTGGCCAGGACATCACCCTCAACGGTGGCCAGGACACACCACCCACCACGGTGGCCAGGACACAACCCTCCACGGTGGCCAGGACAACACCCTCCACGGTGGCCAGGACACACCACCTTCCACAGTGGCCAGGACACAACCCTCCACGGTGGCCAGCACACAAGACCCTCCATGGTGGCCAGGACACACCACCCATCACGGTGGGCAGGACACACCATCCTCCACGGTGGCCAGGACACACCACCTTCCACGGTGGCCAGGACACACCACCCTCCACGGTGGCCAGGACACCCCACCCTCCACGGTGTCCAGGACACAGCACCCTCCACGGGGGCCAGGACACACCACCCTCCACGGTGGCCAGGACACCCCACCCTCCACGGTGTCCAGGACACAGCACCCTCCACGGGGGCCAGGACACACCAGTAGTGTAAAAGGAGACACATGGGGAAAAAAATTTCAGAAACGGTTGAGCACTTCCACGCCGACTTGACTCTTGCGGGCGGATTCGACCAAAACCTATTTTTAGGGGTTGGTTGGGTTAGGGCACAGTCGGCGCACACCTGACTGGCTGGCTGGGTGGGGTGGTGGTCCTTTCCCCTTAGGGGTCCCCTTGGCCCACCACCCAGGGTATACCTGAGCGACTCTTGCTCTATCCTAGCCTGTTTTTTCACTTTTTGTTGCGTATGTATAAGATGAGTCTAAGGCATCAAGAAGGGGGCCCCTACTTATGAGAGGTACAGAAAAAGAATGTTCAATAGATTCAAACCAAAAAATGCACTGGTGATAGGAATATAAACGTTTTTGGAGTATTTAATAACATGAGCAAAAATTCACGATTTGGCCCGGGGTGTTACCAGAGTACTACGGTATCAATTTGGGGGCCCTTACTTTTGAAATGGATCAGAGGGTAAATGTTCAATAGGTTAAAACAAATAAACACAGTTGAAAGCGAATATAGAAGTTTTTGGAGTACTTTAATGATGCTATGACTGAATAGTATAAGGAGCCCTTGGCATGGCTCCATTTTCTGTAAATGGTCAGAGGTGAGTGGAGAGAACAGGGACGCGATGTTCTTGACCAATCAGGACCCGAGTAGGAAAATTCTCTTTCTGTCCCAGGTCATGGACCAATCAGGTTAAATTTTCCTTATTTGTCGCAGGGGTATCACGTGACCTGAGATCAGCAATAGGGACCCCCTACCTATGAATGCCCCAGTGGGGTCAAGCATACAAGAGGGGGGTCAAGATTCCTTACAAAGACCAAGTTGAATATTTAAGTGTAGTAGGCCTTATCTTGAATTTGCCTGATACTGTGAGGTATATTGACATGAAGGGCGAACCAGAGTACAGGATTTGCATGTAAGAGGGTCATATTAGGGTTTTAAAGAAGTTAAAATAGCTTTAAAGAGTCCTGTGTGTGTTTGATGGCGGGTAAATGTTCAGTTAATAATTCTCGTGTTTTTAATCTGAATGAGGGGTCCTAGTTTGCGTTCTAGTCGTAAAATTAGTTCCTTAGTATATTTGCTATGGAAAAATGAGCTTTCAGTACTCTACATAATTTGAAATGAGGTCAAGAAATACATGTTTATATATGAGAAGAGTCAGGTTGGAAACTGTTTATTCCATGCAGTCTCCCCTCCCCTACTCGGCTTTGCTCCGTTTTCTGTAGCCAAAGTAAAGATTCCATTTTCTGTGGCATTCAGTTGATTACTAGTGGAAAAAGGGCATGCTCGCATTTGTATGTTCTAACCTGTTTATAGATTTTATAGATGTAATTGTTGGGCCTCAAATTAAATTTTAATATGAAAAATAGCATCAAATGTATGTATATCTTTTGCAATAAACATTAGACACATTGACATTTGCTGCGATATTTCTTAGAATAAAAAGTTAACTGCTAAATAGTGCGGCCTCAGCCATATTGTGTTGGGTTTGACACTCCAAGTATCAATTTGACACTTGTAAATATACTATGAAGGAAAGTAGTTGAGTGTTTTACCTGATTTAAGCAATTTAATATCAATTAGGAATATGGTAATGTTCCTTATTAAATTGTATTTGTTTTATCACCACATTAGCTCAGCCTTTGTGGTGGGGGCCCCAATAACTCATGTATTGCGACAGTAGTTTCGTTTTCTGTTGCTATGCAATACTTTTTGCTATCATTTATACATCACAAACTATATCAACATCAGGGGCCCGAGACTGTTCAATACGCTCCCTCTACACACAAGGGGCATAACTGGCAAACCCCTCACAGTGTTCAAGAGAGAACTGGATAAGCACCTCCAAAGGATACCTGATCAACCAGGCTGTGACTCATACGTCAGGCTGCGAGTAGCCGCGTCCAACAGCCTGGTTGATCAGTCCAGCAACCAGAAGGCATGGTCGATGACCGGGCCGCGGGGACGCTAAGCCCCGGAAGCACCTCAAGGTAACCTCGAGGTAAAAGTAATCACACCTAAAAATTTAAAAGTAAAATCCATCAGTTTCCGTTTTTATGTCAGCGGTAGTGTATCAAGCGCAAAGGGTTTTAGAAAAATGTTAGACCTCCACCTTTCAAAAAGTGAGAAGATGAATTCATTTTGGCAATACTGTCATCACTTTGGAAAGTTTTTAATGATAGCACATGCTTAAACAAACTCGCTCGCAAAAACAAAAAAACTCATACACAAACTCAATTTTTTTTTGGTTCAACTTACACAAATAAACCCAGGGCTTTCACATTCACGCAAAATACTTAGTCCCCCTAAACTTAAAACAGTTGCACAATCTTAAACACATCAGGGCAAAAATAGAGAGAGATTTCTGACAAGCTACCGGCCTCCTGTCCTCACCAAGGCTACTAATTCGCACATACTTAAAACAAACACACTTGCTAAACTCTTATACACAAACAAAAACTCAATTTTAAACTTACACAAATAAACACGGGCTTTGCACATTCACACAAAAAAATGCTTAGTCCCCCCTAAACTTGAACACTCACAATCTTACGGTGCTTTAATTGCCAAAGCTTTCCAAACCTGCACTGGGTCGTTAGTCATACATAGAATCAGGGAGAAAAATATCCGCTTCAATATAAAAAAAAAATCTTGAATAAATAGTCCTACCATTTGGGCTGGAAGGCAGAGCGACGGCCTCACTTCATGCAGGTTGGCATTCAATCCCCCGACCATCCAAGTGGTTGGGCCGCCATTCCCTCCTCCCATCCTATTCCCAAATCCTTATCCTGACTCCTTCCCAGTGCTACATGATCGTAATGGCTTGGCGTTTTCTCCTGATAGTTCTATTCCGCATATTCCTGCCCTCCAACAAATCCCAAAGCCAGTCACGCGGCAATAGACATGTTTTAGCCCAACTGTATTTATTTAAAATAATGCGTCAGATAGAAAGAGTTTCGCATTGCTATTATATTTACCTTATAAAGCATCTTTATAAAAATGATATGCCATTGCATATTGTGACTGTTTTATAATAAATATTGCATAAATACTTATGGGATTTCATAAACAAAAAAATTTATTTTAATGAGCCGTGTTTGGAAGGCCTCAACATTAAGATTATTACTAACTTTTAAACTAACTATAAATATATGTATAGCATAGAGAAAGATTTATTCCTCGGGATACATATTAGTTTTTAATAACAGTTTTGTATACAAAAGTTACCAATATTTTCTAGACTGGCCACAAATTTTTTTTTTGGTTTTACAAGGGAGTAAATCTCTCTTCCTCTCCTTCTCCCACATGTTTCATCATTCGCACTAGATGCAGAGCAACCTTCGTGCAAGTCCTGGCTCAGTTCCCCAACGTCCAAACTATTGGACATTGCAAATTTCACTAAATGATGCGGTATCTTAGTTGCCCCCTCTAATTATAGAGATTTTAATCTCTAAACATTTGAGTGCCAAGAACGACTCTCATGCAGGCCCGCGTTCAGTTCCCGACGTTCAAGCTTTTTGGCTATAGTAAATTTCTCTAAATGAGGCCGTATCTCGCCCTGACCAACTGTTTTTGGCTCAATTGTAACCCATCCAGCCGCAGTCCGCTGGATAGAGGGGCAGTGAGCCTGATAAAAATACAAAATAAAAACATATAAATTGTTAGACTAGCTCTTTACATATGCTAGTTGTTTAATTAGAAACTGCTACTAATGCGATGATGCAAGGTGCATCTTAGCAAGCCAGTACACATCTATGGATCATCCAATAAAAGCAGCAGACTTCTAGATGTTACTACTGCTCAGCTTAGCCCCCCACTGGATGGGCGGCGGTGCGCAGGAAAAACAGATAAATTATGACACTAGCTCTCCACATATCCCAGTCTTGGTTTTAATTTAGAAACTGCACTTGCGGTCTTTCTCGTGCCCCATTGTTGATGTGTGACAATGACCAATGGATTTTTCAAAAACTAGCTCATTAAGATTGCGAAAACTTGCTTTAGCTAAATGAATTGTGTAGGTTCTGACTCTGAGGCCCATTATGCATCGCTGCAGCCCCTTTCCGCTATTGCCCGCAAGATGGGAATAGAGGCTGCATTAATAAATGAATTAAAACTAACATTCAATTATATATGCTCAAACTTGTGCAAAAAAAAAAAACTTACAATCACATTTTCAAACTTGCACAAATAAAATTTGGCAATTTCGTTTACCCATTTTTTGTTTGTTTTCTTGCTTGAGCCAAAATGAATTGTTGGGTTCATTGCCAGAGTCCATTATCCGCCGTGGTAACCCTTCCCACTACCCGCCCCACAAGATAGGTATGGGATTCATAATAAATGAACTAAACCAGCATTCAATTATATTCTCAACAAACTTATGCAAACCCCATACAATTACATTAGCAAACTAACACAAATTCATTGAGCAAGTTTAACTATTCGCATACTTTGCGTCATTATATAATGGAATGCGAAAAAGAAATTCGCAGAATTCAGAGATAACACCATCAATGGAGTCCAAGAAATACGCAAGTACTTTATTCATAATGATGCGCTGCCAGGAATCTTAGCAAAGTAACCAAAATATTTGCTTATTGTAGGTGAAGGATGCACATGACTCTCCGGTTAGGCGGTTGTGGAGTGAGACCTGCAACTGCGGACTTGCCATAGATGTAAAAATGCCTTGCATAGAGACCGTTGCAAGCCTCTTGTTGAAACACTTAGGGTGCATATATGTGTATGTGTGTGTAGCAGTGACAATCGCGTAACGAGCTTTCAAGAGATTGTCGCTTGCATAGCTAAACAATATGTAGGGTTCAGTTTCCAAACCAATTATGCGGCTCTCGAACCTTTTTCCCCCGCTACATGCGGGAGATCCCTTTTATTTTCAGCTAAAATATATTATATTCAGGGGGTTCGCCGTGTCATAGCACAACCAAAGCCCAATATACCCTAAACTTTCCCTATCCCATCTAAATTTAAAGTGCATTTCCAATACCCAATATACAGCCAACGCATATTATACAACATCCCCCAAGACCATTTCATAGTGTTAGTGCTGTGGCCATCTACCTAATTTCATCCCAATTAATGACAATTCCCTATTAAATATAGGGAAAAATATGCCAAATCATATCACGGCCAAAGCCCATTTCACCCAAGTTTCACCTATCCCATACAAATTTAATGTGCATTTTCAATATCCAATATCCAGTTGCCCCATGTCACGCCCTATTCCCAAGACTATTTCATAGTAATAGCGCATTGTCCTTCCAGCTATTTCCAAATATCCAGATGTGCTTATATATCATCGCCCCTGGGAAACCAGTCCTATCCTAATGCAGGCAAGGCCAAATTTAGCCAAATATATCCCAATTTACGACAATTTTCACCTAATTTATGACCATTTATCACAATTTAATCCAATTTCCACCTAATTTTGCCCCAATTTATCCTAATTTAATCCAATTTCCACTAAATTTACCCGAGTTTGTCCGTTTCATAGCGCAACCAAAGCCTAATTTGACCAAGTTTCACCTATCCCATATCAATTTAATGTGCATTTTCAATATCTAATATCCACGTGCCCTATGTCACGCACTATTCCCAAGACCATTTCATAATAATAGCGCAGTGTCCATCCAGCTATTTCCAAATATCCAGATGTGTTTATATATCTTCAATCCTACGAAACCAGACCTAACCTAACACATAGCTAAGGCCAAATTTATCCCAATCAATCCAATTTCCACCTAATTTGATCCAATTTATTCTAATTTAATCCAATCCCCGCCAAATTTACCCGAGTTTACCATTTCATAGCACAACCAAAGCCCCAATTTGACCAAGTTTCACCTATCCCAATTAAATTTAATGCGCATCTTCAATATCCGGTCGGCCCCAATGTCATAGCCTATTCCCAAAGACCATTTCATAGTAATAGTGCAGTGTTCATCCAGCCATTTCCATGTTTCAGATGTGTTTATATATCATCAAACCTACCGAAAGCAGACCTAACCCAATATGGCTAAGGCCAAATTTAACCAAATTTTTCCCAATTTAAGATAATTTCCACCTAATTTGCCACAATTTTATCCAATTTCCACCAAATTTTACCATAGTTCACCTTATCATAGCACAGCCGAAGCCCCAGTTTGTCCAAGTTTCACCCATTCCATATAACTTTTATGTGTATTTCCAGCATCCAATATCCAGTGGTCGATGTCATACTCCAGTCTCATAGACCATTTCATAATGATAGTGCAGGGTCCGACGAGCCATTTCCAATATACATATGCGCGTATATATATATACATCAATCCTACCTAAAACCAGACCTAACCCTAACATGGCTAAGACCAAATTTAACCAAATGTATCACAATTTAAGACAATTTCTACCTAATTTGCCCCAATTTATCCAAATTTAAGACATTTTCTACCAAATTTACCCGATTTTTACAACCAGGCTGTGACTCATACGTCAGGCTGCGAGCAGCCGCGTCCAACAGCTTGGTTGATCAGTCCAGCAACCAGGAGGCCTGGTCGACGACCGGGCCGCAGGGGGCGCTAAGCCCCGGAAGCACCTCAAGGTAACCTCAAGGCAGTTATGGATCTTTGTTAAATATTGTATTTTATATTCTTAGAAAAGTGTTTGTTTGGATATTAACCCAACTACCCTGTACCCTAACCTGCGTGGATCTTTGCCGAATATTCCTGTCAATGTTGGTTATGGACTCAACAACCCTGAAGCTAACCTGCCTTGACCTGACGTTAATTGTTGCACTTTCTTTTTTGGGGGAAAGTGATGTTTTTTTCCATCAACCCAACCGCCCTTGCCCATACCTCTGATACCAAGATCTTGGTTCCATATATGGTATCTTATTCTTGGGACACAGCCAACCCATCCCAACCTAACCTCTATTAACTATGGGTTTAATGGCCATTTTTCTCTACATCAGTTCAAACACAACCCAACCTCATATAAATGGATTTGAACTCCATTTGTACAC
>WNGS01013006.1:0-10990 GCA_020271785.1 Procambarus virginalis
TGTGGGTATGTCTCCCAAGATCCTCCCACAGCTGACTTGAATGGCTCATTGCAGTGCACAGTGCAGATCTTCGTGCACAAAGCCTATCTCTCTTAATCCTGGATAGTGACCTAGCATGTTGGGTATCTCCAGAATGCCCACTTAACCAGGAACACTGTTAAAATACGTAGGCCGCCGTATGTCTAGGCAGGAAGTAGATACAGGGAGCTAAGTATACTTGCTACCAAGGGTCAGTGAGTACATGGCTGGTGCCCGCTGAGACAGAGGGGAGGCGCCAGCAGCGTCTGACCTCTGGGGTCAACCGGCGCGATCGGAATAACAGCTATGACGGTTTCATGACGTCACTCCTGCTACTGCTCATCGAACGAGCTAATATGATTGGTTCCCGCTCATTTGCTGCAATGCTATTGGTCAATTGTAACTCCTTTTGTGTTGTGTGCCACGAGATGCCCGGCACCCTTGCAAACTCATTCACGTGAGAGAGACCATACGAGAGGACGTGTTCTGTTCTACCGGCCAATAGACTGATCACCGTCTATCCCTCACCGTCAAGTTAACTCAGCGTCTTTGCGATATACCACACACTCGCCAGAATCACGAGTGGGAATATATTGTTTAGAAGCCTAAAGTGACAAATCTCCAGAGCGAAACAGACTGGTATCAGGTAACCCCTGGTGACAAAGATCGTCGTGAGTGACCTAGAGTGAACTAAGGCAGTGCCGCCGCCTAAGTAATCTGTGTGTGACATTACCACAGTGTACAGTGTAGTGCATGGTACCGCCACTCATCTGAGCGTGTACCTCAGTACCTCGAGCGCCCGCCGCCGCCCCTCACTCCTACGTGACGTCACCACCTTAGCACCGCCAGTGCCAGTGGTGCGCGTGTGTCTGTCTGTTAAGCATACAGCACGCCCTACTCACGAAATCATCTCAAGATACTGCGAGTACCCTCCGTGTCTACGAGCGAAACCAGCTATCAGGCCACCTACGAGTGCTTGTATAAACGAGTCTGAGTGAGTAAGGAAAGGTACCTTATCTGTAAGTACAAGATCTTGTCATTGTTTATTGTGTCTGTGTTGATCTGAGGGATCAACCACAGTTCTCACCTTCTTATACCTGTCGCAGGTTATAGGTGAATCGACGGTGAATGCGTGTTTATCTGTGTGGTATCACAGCATTTCACTCGTCTGAATGTGAGCTTCACATACACCACACATTTAGTTATTGTGTGATTATTATGTGATTGTGTATTGCATCATCATCATTACCGAGTATCCGGTTGGAACTCTTGTGATCCCTTTGCATACCGGCAGTTAGGTTGCCGTGTTAGTGATTGGCTGTCAACTGTGTTAAGTTAGGTGTTTCTCCAC
Organism: Procambarus virginalis; assembly: GCA_020271785.1. NCBI lineage: Eukaryota > Metazoa > Arthropoda > Malacostraca > Decapoda > Cambaridae > Procambarus > Procambarus virginalis. The sequence goes on from WNGS01013006.1 coordinate 1,370, forward strand.
GAGTGGATACGAGTCGATTAGCCAGACGTCAAGAGTCGCTAATGCAACCATAGCTTTGCTGACGCCAATCGAAAGTAAATCAAGCACCCTGTGTATTAGTGGTTAAGTTAGTAAATAAACTACTGTTAGCTTTATGCGGTGTTTCCGTTGAACCACTTCTGAATACTGCCATATTACTCAAGCCTTCAGCTCTAAGTGTCTTCAACACCGAGTTGCCTGTAAGTCACTAAACTATAAATTTGATGAGGACCCTAGGAGTCCCTTAAAGTGTTACATCATTGAGGAGATTCCAACGACCAACGTGGAGCAGGACCAGGTGAGGCTAGTCTGAGAGAGACCCACAAGGACTCTAACTCGACCTTGCTCCCAGGCCCTGTACGGTGCTCTCGTATTTTCTATTTGCTAATTCCGACAGCTTCGTGAAGCGTCTGCCACATGTACATTGGCGACGTACGCATTGCAGTCGTGACAGCAAAAAAAGAAAAACAACCCACATCTGGCGCCCAACGTGTTAGGCTTAGTTGGAACCTATGAGCTAGGTTATACAGTAAAATTTCGCACTTAATTTTCCCTGAAAATTCAAAAGTGACGAGCAGTATTCAGAGGATGTTTAACACCCTGTTAGGTACACACACCACCAGTATGTCTGAGTGTGTAGAGTACAAACAGCGCTACCTGCATCTTCACCTGGCCTTGACCGCTCGTAGACCTGACACTACGACACTCTTACTGAACAAGAGTGTAAGGAACGAGTGGAACAGCACATGAGGGCCGTGGAAGAGGTGATGCTACAAGCACACATGCAGGGTAGTGCTGAGGTGGCGTGCACGAGTCTCATCACACTGGATGAAGCTATCGGTGGTGAGACCCCAGTGAGAGATAACACAGTGGGAGAGACCCCAGTGAGAGACTTTGAGGTAGAGTCCCCTGTGGGTGACGTCACCGAGAATGATGTCACTAGAATCACGCGCGCTGCGGAAGAAAACGGAGTCACGCGGGAATCTAACCCTTTAATACTCCGTTGGGGGGATTCTATGGGGAAGAATCTCGGCCCAAAAGGTCCTTGTGGACGACACCAACTCAAAGAGTAGGTATTACAGGCTCGCAATTATTCACCTTAGAGGAATACCGTAACCAAGTTAGGGAGTTGGGATTCGAAGGGAATAAAGTAGCAGAGCAAGCTATGAAACTCTGGACTGATCAGCAGGACAGAGAAAGTAAAGTGGACTGATCAGCAAGAGAGAGAAAACAAACGCTGGACTGATCAGCAGAACCGAGAAAGTACTGAACGCATAGCTCGCATGCAGTTGCAAGCAAGGCAGGATGACCAGACAAGTGGTCGTTCAACGGAGACTAACGTTGAACAAGGTAAGACTGTCAAACTACCTAAACTAGCTAACTTTGATGAGAGGGACGACTCGATGGATGCATACATCAAGCGTTTCGAAGGTCACGCCGCTGATTGCGGGTGGGAAGATCAAAGTGGGCACTCGCTCTTTGCATTGTTAAAGGGTAGGGCATTAACTATCTACCACAGTCTGGTCCGCACCAGCGCGGAGATTACGAGGCATTGACAACAGCGCTGCTGAACGGTTTTTGGCATAACTGCAGACCGGATGCTAGAGAATTTCCGTAGAGCTCAATTGCAAAAAGGGTGAGACATATGTGCTCATGTTACAGCGGTTAGAATCGAATCTAAACCGTTACTGTGAACTCATGGAGACTGCTCCTGGAGCATGGAGTTCTATCAACTGATGATTCGTGAACAGTTCTTAGAAGCATGCGAATCGTCTCTGCGTGTCAAGCTCAAAGAGCAAGAAATTGTGTCAAATCTGTCTATGGCCAAGCAAGCTGATCTGTGGGCTGGGGCCAGGAGACAGGTGAAAGGGGTGAAGCCGCACGAGAAGCATCATGCTAGGTATTGGCGATAGAGCTAAGCTTAAGACTGGTGTGTCGGGGAGCAGGAAACTCCTCCAACAAGCAGGTGCACAAGTGCTACACCTGTGGTAAGCCAGGTCATCGTGCAGCTGATTGCAAGGTAAAACCGAAATCAGGTTACATAGCAGGTGTGAGCTCAAGTGGTAAGAAACATCCCAACGTTGGAAGGATCCACTAGCTTGGACCCTTGAGTGTGGACGGAAATGTTAACGGAAAATCGGCGAAAATCTTCCGTGACAAAGGCGCCACTACCACATGGTAAGAAAGAGCCTAGTACAGCCAGGATCTGAGACAGGTAGACATGTCTATGTCAATTCCCAAATGGCTATACTAAAGAGATGTGAGGTGTATGTGTGGGTCGACACACCTTACATCAAAGGTAAAATCCGCGCCGTCAACAGGAACGTGCTGTATATGGATTTTATTGGGAAAGTGTCCGGGAGTCTCTGATTGCCCGAGTCCGCCCTCGAAGAAACGGGGAGCGTGGGACGCTGCGCCGCTGTATGCAGCCGTCCCCAGCTGATCCCAGGGCGACTCGCCTGGGGATGACGTCACAGGGAGTGACCACCCCTCACCCAGTTGAAGTATAAGGGAGAAAAGCAAAAGAACACATGCTCCAACGCTACGAGGACCCTCCTGCAGATGGATCCAACAAGCCGAAGAAGCATGTAAGACGTAAAAACAGGAGAGGACCGCAGGGCTCGACATCGACAGGGCCGATCGACCACCCTCTGCTGTCAGCAACGATCGCCGTGTCTCAGTGATAACCGCCGACGAGGAGGAAGGCCAGGTCTCTTCAATCAACAGCAGCAGGAGACACACCGAGATGTTAGGTTGATGATCAGCTGTCTGAAGATCAAGTCGACCAGGTACTCGACTGATAGCAGAGTACAAGGAGGTACTCTCTGACGTCACTAGGTAGCAAAAGTAGAGGGTTACCGCATACCTTTGCTAGAGCAGCAAGCGGTACGAACAAAACCATATCCTGTTCCTCATCACCTTGTACCACAGGTGAGAGAAGAACTGGCATCTATGATTAATGCGGGAGTAATAGAGAAGTCGACCTCACCGTACTCAAGCCCGATGGTGTTAGTGAAGAACCTGGGGGAGGTGTGCGCATCTGCCCGACCTTCAGGAAGTTGAACTCCATCATAGATTTGATGCTGAACCGATGTTCAATCAAAATGAGATCTTCTCGAGGTTAGCTTCCAGTTGCTATTTCTCCAAGCTTGATCTGACAAAAGGATTTTGGCATTCCATTACATGAAGATAAGCGCTGCACTGCCTTCATGACAAGCGAAGGTCTCTTCCAGTTCACAGTTCTTCCGTTTGGACTGGTGAACGCCCCAGCCGTGTTCAACAGAACTATGCGCAAGGTCTTGGGGGGAATTACTGGAGTAGAAGTGTTCGTGGACGATGTGCTCATCCACTCTGCTACGTGGGAAGAACATCTGACCTTGCTAGGCAGGTGTTGACAAGACTACAAGAAGTAGGAATGTTGCAAAACCCACTAAGTGTGAGTTGGGGTGCAAGGAGGTCAGGTACCTTGGTCACGTGATAGGGGGAGGGTTCACCAGGCCGCTGCCTGAGAAGATCACCAAGATCAGTGAAGCCGCTCCACCCGCCACCAAGACTCAGGTTAAGTCATTCCTGGGACTGGCAGGGTACTACAGAACTTTCATTCCCAATTTCACGTCTATAGCAACTCGCTAACTAACTATCTCACCAAGAAGAATGCACCTGTTAGAGTACGTTGGACAGAAATGGAGAACTCAGCATTCTCGACGCTCAAGAAGAAGCTGACTGAAGCACCCATCCTTAGACTACCAGATTCTACCAGGGAGTACATCCTTCGGACAGATGCCTCAAATACAGGTATTGGTGCTGTACTCATGCAAGAGTACGACGGTGAAATCTGGCCAGTTGCGTACTCCAGTCGTAAACTGAGCAATGCTGAGCAGAAGTACTCCACTGTAGAAAAGGAACTCCTTGCTGCTGTGGTGGGAGTAAGGAAATTCTACCAGTATCTCTATGGTAAGCGTTTCACGTTTCAAGTAGATCACCAACCCCTCAGCCACATCGGCACGCTTAAAAACGCCAACCCTAGAATAATGCGCTGGGTGTTGTTCCTTCAACAGTTCACATTCCGCGTGGTTTACATAAAGGGAGCCGACAACGTAGGTGCTGACTGGTTGAGTAGGTCAGGGTGATTAACGAGACGTCGAACGAGGGAGACATGAGCGAGGAAATGCGACGCGAATCACTGGACACTGGTTCCCAGTGTGTCTCTGATGTTTCAGGCATGACACAGGTGGAGAGAGGCAGTGGACAGACTAGCGCCACTCAGGGTTTCGAGGCGTTGAGCCGACCCAGACCTGGAGCTACGTCCAACCACAGTGCCTGCTCAAGACCTGAACAGATAGCCACATGTGATCCGGTGACTGAAGAAATTCCTCACTTACCAGAAGAGAATAGTCTAGACGAGGCCCCGCCTCGCCTAGCTGTATAGAAAACGGGGTCCGCTGGACCCGGCCGCGCAAAGTGCACTCATTTGTGCACAGGTCATCAGCGGTGTGAGTTGACCGAGCACCACATGTGGAGCTCGATCTTTGTTGGGGGGTGATGTGGGAGTATGCCTCCCAAGATCCTCCCACAGTTGACTTGAATGGCTCATTGCAGTGCACAGTGCACTGATCTTCGTGCACAAAGCCTATCTCTCTTAATCCTGGATAGTGACCTAGCATGTTGGGTATCTCCAGAATGCCCACTTAACCAGGAACACTGTTAAAATACGTAGGCCGCCGTATGTCTAGGCAGGAAGTAGATACAGGGAGCTAAGCATACTTGCCACCAAGGGTCAGTGAGTACATGGCTGGTGCCCGCTGAGACAGAGGGGAAGGCGCCAGCAGCGTCTGACCTCTGGGGTCAACCGGCGCGATCGGAATAACAGCTATGACGTGTTCATGACGTCACTCCTGCTACTGCTCATCGAACGAGCTAATATGATTGGTTCCCGCTCATTTGCTGCAATGCTATTGGTCAAATTGTAACTTCTTTTGTGTTGTGTGCCACGAGATGCCCGGCACCCTTGCAAACTCATTCACGTGAGAGAGACCATACGAAGAGGACGTGTTCTGTTCTACCGGCCAATAGACTGATCACCGTCTATCCCTCACCGTCAAGTTAACTCAGCGTCTTTGCGATATACCACACACTCGCCAGAATCACGAGTGGGAATATATTGTTTAGAAGCCTAAAGTGACAAATCTCCAGAGCGAAACAGACTGGTATCAGGTAACCCCTGGTGACAAAGATCGTCGTGAGTGACCTAGAGTGAACTAAGGCAGTGCCGCCGCCTAAGTAATCTGTGTGTGTGACATTACCACAGTGTACAGTGTAGTGCATGGTACCGCCACTCATCCTGAGCGTGTACCTCAGTACCTCGAGCGCCGCCGCCGCCCTCACTCCTACGTGACGTCACCACCTTAGCACCGCCAGTGCCAGTGTGTGCGCGTGTGTCTGTCTGTTAAGCATACAGCACGCCCTACTCACGAAATCATCTCAAGATACTGCGAGTACCCTCCGTGTCTACGAGCGAAACCAGCTATCAGGCCACCTACGAGTGCTTGTATAAACGAGTCTGAGTGAGTGCGTAAGGAAAGGTACCTTATCTGTAAGTACAAGATCTTGTCATTGTTTTATTGTGTCTGTGTTGATCTGAGGGATCAACCACAGTTCTCACCTTCTTATACCTGTCGCAGGTTATAGGTGAATCGACGGTGAATGCGTGTTTATCTGTGTGGTATCACTGCATTTCATTCGTCTGTGAATGTGAGCTTCACATACACCACACATTTAGTATTGTGTGATTATTATTGTGCATGTTATTGCCTGTCCCATAGACAGTGCCTTTGTGTTTATTGCATAGCATCATTACCGAGTATCCGGTTGGAACTCTTGTGATCCCTTTGCATACCGGCAGTTAGGTTGCCGTGTTAATGATTGGCTGTCAACTGTGTTAAGTTAGGTGTTTCTCCACGAGTGGATACGAGTCGATTAGCCAGACGTCAAGAGTCTCGCTAATGCAACCATAGCTTTGCTGAAGCCAATCTAAAGTAAATCAAGCACCCTGTGTATTAGTGGTTAAGTTAGTAAATAAACTACTATTAAGCTTTATGCGGTGTTTCCGTTGAACCACTTCTGAATACTGTTAATATTACTCAAGCCTTCAGCTCTAAGTGTCTTCAACACCGAGTTGCCTGTAAGTCACTAAACTATAAATTTGATGAGGACCCTAGGAGTCCCTTAAAGTGTTACATCATTGAGGAGATTCCAACGACCAACGTGGAGCAGGACCAGGTGAGGCTAGTCTGAGAAGAGACCCACAAGGACTCTAACTCGACCTTGCTCCCAGGCCCTGTACGGTTGCTCTCGTATTTTCTATTTTGCTAATTCCGACAGCTTCGTGAAGCGTCTGCCACATGTACATTGGCAACGTACGCATTGCAGTCGTGACAGTAAAAAAAAGAAAACACCCACAATTGTCATTGTGCAAGTTGAGTAATTATATAGCAAGTTTGATTGTATTAATTGTGCAAAGATGTATAATAATTATACAATTTGTGTAATAATTGTCCATATTTTATAATAATTTTTGTGCTAATAGTGCATTTATGCAAGTTGTGTTTTTAATTTGGGTAAGTGGAACTGGTGCAACTGTGTGCAAATTGAGTATTTTGTGTAAGCTCTGTTATCTGAAAAAATAGATCTCTATGGTGTAAGTGTATTTTGCTTTATAAGACAATGTGTGGGTATTATGTGAAAATTATGTATGTAAAATTGTGTAATTTTAGTGAAAGCGCATTTTAAATTTTCTAAATGTATAAGCAATTTGCTATATTTGTGATAATACCATACTTTGTGTAAATGTCATACTCTGAGTGTACATGCAATATTTGTACAAATGGTATATTTTTGTGCAACTGACATATTTTGCATGTAAATGTCATATTTTTGTCTATAAATGATATATTTTTGTGTGATGATATATTTTGAGTGTAACAAATATTTTGTGGATAAATGGCATATTTGGTGTGTAAATGCTGTATTTTTTGTGTATGGCATAAATTTCATCTGATTAATGGGGAAATGGCGGCAAAAACTAGGCTATTCTCTATGAATGTATGGGTTGTGGAGTATGTGTAGGTATGTATGCTTGTATTCGCGAGTGTTGGTTTAGAATCAAGTTAGCTGATTTGCGTAGCAAGACTAGGACTTTTTTGAGATGTAGAAATTATTAGCCTATGAATATAGTGGCTAGCATCCAGCTGAGTTGCTGGATGGATGAATTGATGTGCGAAATTTGGATAGCTATTTGATGGATGTGAGGACAGTTGACTAGCCTATGAACACAGCTACTAATACGCAGTGCTGCTAGATGTGTGGTAACTACTTGTGGATTATAGTACGATATCTAGCTATAGGGTTTCATAATTGCTGTTGTGCATAAAACTAGAATGAGAGCTATTTATTAAAACTATTATTGTACACTAATACTTTAAGTGGGATCCCTTGGTTGTTGTTGATATATTCATGTCCGCATACGGCGAACATGAATATGAATGAGATTGGGTGGAAATATATAGGAGCTGCCTCGTATGGGCCAATAGGAGTTTTACAGTTACCTTTAGTCTTATGTTCAGCTCACCTGCCAGATGTACGATTCTGCTTAAGTTGCGGTACGACATTTGGGCAGCTATTTTAGTTTTTGAACCCATCATTGCATAATGATTACAGTTGTGGATAATTAAAATGAATATTCTTAAACCTCTGATTAGGTTAGGTAGGGATGGTTAGTCTAGCCATTTTGAATAATATCATAAAAAAAACAGTACATATGCATATGCCTACAAACAGTAGGATGCTAAAGGCAGCATTGGTCATCTGGTGACGTCACACATAGTTGACCAGTCAGGTGCTGTGATACCTTAGCACTTATACGCTAATGGCCAATAATACCCTATCCCATACTGAGGTCGCTTTTGCGACGTCGCTAAACAACAACAACAACTGGTCTGTAGAATGCATTTATTTGTTATATATAATAAGTTAGGTTAGGATGGTTTGATAGGGTTTATGAAATGAATAACAGAAAATATGAGCGAAAATACGAGCCATTGTAGCTGAATATCGACTCTGATGAAGCACAGAGTACAGTTGAGGTATTAAGCCTGATTAAGAGTCCACACTAATGTGTGAACCTCCTAGGATCCGCATTTAGCACGTTGGCGCCTCGCACCGCATTAGGGATGATGACGTCAGAAAAGAAGGTAACTGCAGAAGCCTTATTTTAAAACAGGAGAGGCTTGCTTTTACTGAATGAGTATTTTTTGATTTGTTATATTCTACAGCAAGGTGTGGGAGGCATGTTTTTTGAGCGAATGTGAGATGTGCATATATATTTATGCACGTGCAAAATACATTTATGCGTTTATGCAGCAATAATGGATTACTACTGAAATCGCATTGAAGTCACCACGCCTGGGAGGGGTCTGTTTTTATACAAATGGTCGATAGTGGGTTTTCATTTTTATTTGCCCTATGCTCAGTAAACTATCCTTGAAGAAAAAGATTGACAAAGCTTAAATTACATTATCTAGAAAAGTGAAGAAATAAAGGGGGGGACATGATAATGGGGGTATTAATAGCATATTAAACGCATCAACATGAGACAGAACACGAAACAATGGGTATTAGTTGGATAAGTTTAAGATTTAGGAAAAAATCCTGGTAAATAGTGGTTCGGTAACAAGGGGAGAACGCTGAGATACATGCTAGTTCATGCTCTGTGTTGCTTCCCCTTTTGCAATGGGCGATAGTTGGAAGTAAATCGGAAATTTAAAATAGACTAGGGTAGATGGTATTATACATTAGGTTTCAGGGTCACTGTTGTAACGCAAAACACACGACTCATAGACCGGCTTTTTAATCCCCTTAAACTTGCCTGTGCAGGAACGCTGAGCGGCTAGCTGGTGACGTCATTGACCATTAGCGATGCCTGTGCATGGGTCAGCGCGGTAACGAAAAATGCACGACTCAAATCTAGGCCGTTTAAATCTACGGGGGAAAAATTCATAGCTCAAATCGATGCAGTTAACATCCTCTGTTAAAAATCACGAAAAAACACACGACCCAAGCACTGGCCCGTCCCCATTTGTGACGAAAAAACACACGACTCAAATCGCTGCAGTTAGAAAAAGCAAAACTGCAGCGATTTGAGTCGTTTTCTACTACTTATATGCACATGTGTGTATATATGTGTATATTGGAAAGTCGTATATTTGAGAGTGGTAGTGGCGGCCAGCATCCACAGAGTAGGAGCCCCAGTTACATCTCACATCTCCTGATGCAAGCATCCTCCTCCGCGTCCTTGTACCAAGGGACATTACTCCCAGCTATGAACAAATTCTTTCAACATAGCAAGATTCAGTCTAGATGAAGGTAAATGTCTACTCTCCCATAGTTATTGCTACCCTCCTTCTCGTTACTTAGAGCGGAATTACCATCCTTATTGGGAAGAATGTTTCAAGATGACGCTGAGAGGTAAGGAAGATGCATCATTAAACAAAAGAGCCAGAGAGTGGATGCTGCTTGGGTTTGCTCCTGGTCGTGCATCCCTACTGC
>WNGS01013011.1:0-13276 GCA_020271785.1 Procambarus virginalis
GCCAAAACTGTGTGACGTCAGTGTCGCCAGATTGGTCACCGTCAGCGACGTGGCACTGGGAGCCAATGAAACCGACTTTGGAAAATGTGACGTCACATAGGCTGGGGGGTCCAGCCGTAGCGGCGCCTTGGCGCGATCAGTCTTTCACGACACGTCCGAGAGGCAGGACGTGCGATCGGTCATCCTGTCAGAGTGACGGATTTACCGAACTCCGGTGGATGTAAGCGTCTCCAGTTGTTAGCGCGCACTCTGTGAGGTCTTCCTGCAACCCCGATGTGGCTCAGATAAGGAATTGACAGAATATTGAGCAACAAGTGCTCCGGAACAGGTGCGTTGCAAGAAGTGGGCCAGGCATCGTCGTGTGTGACGTCCTTGGCAGTTCACCAGTATAAGAGACAGCTTAGTGGCCGGGCCAATCCACCGTGAGTGAATCGAGTTGACCACCTTGTCAACTTGGTTGAACGTGTGATCGACGATCCTGTCAAGTTTGACAGTACACCACCTTCGTGGAACCCTGCGAGTCAACAGTTGGATGCAAGCACGTCGAGAAGTCTTCCCAAACACCTAGCGATATATCTAGACGACGAGGGAATTGACAGTGATGTGACTTCAAGTGCTCTGAAGTCGGGTGCTGTGCGTGTGGAGCTTAAGCAGTGTCGTCTGGGACGGCTGATAACTTCACAGTGACTTCGTAGTGGTGAGAGGCAGTTCCTCTGGGAGTACAGTGACAAGGACTATTTGGGAAACGTGCGACGACCGCCGAGACGTAGGCTGGCTGCCGTAGTTGGGAGGAAAGTTGACGGCCAGGAGACCGACTTCAACCCGGCGACGTACTGTAGGGAAGGAGCACGGACCTGCAGTGTACAGAAAGCGGCGAGACGCGAAATCCTAAGGCGTTGGCTTGTGTTTCTGGAGGGTGTACGAGGCGAGAGCCTGGACCAGGAGCTACAACCCAACTGTCATCCTAGGATAGGTAAAGTAGGTGTTACAGTTACCCTCCCATTTCCCCTTTAGTTAGCTATATATATTCTTGTCAGATATTTTATATGTCATGAGCAAGTCTCACCTGAGTCTAAGTCACAGAGAGCACAGTGTGTGGTGAGGCTACCCAGCGCTCACAGTATTAGTTTACATATATATCTCTGTGGGTGTGTGCAAGCACCAAGATTCATTAAGAATTTACTGTGACTAATTCATTTCTGTGATTATTATTATTATATATATTGGTAGTAAACCAGATATGGTGTTAGGCTATGAGCCTAGAATTTATTGATATAAATGCCTGTGTATTGATCTCCAAGATTTATTGATATACATGCCTGTGTGTTGATCTCCCTGATCTATTGATATAAATGCCTGTGTGTTGATCTCCATGATTTATTGATATAAATGCCTGTGTATTGATCTTCATGATTTATATATATATATGCCTGTAATTTGATTACTGATTTATCTATGTACATGCCTGTGTACTGAATAATATCATATACGTGAAGTGATAGCCAGTGATAAATCTTTTAGAGAAAGTATAGATGTAAAGATAAGTTCAGTGATCAAGCGAGTGCATTCACAGTAATATTATTAAGAAAGAGTAATCTTTTGGTACGGTGAAAAGTCACTGTGAGTGCATTGTGAATAAGATATTAATGGTGAGACCAGTGAAGTGGTGTATCGCAACCCAGTGAAATCATAAGTGCCATGTGAATGTTAATTACAGTGTTTTGCGAGAAGTTCAATAAACGGGATCGTGATAGAATTAGAAAACAAGTACTAGTCTTTTCTCACGGTCGCGAGGGCCCGGTCAGCTGATATCTGACAGTGACGCAGGGGCTGCCGGATGTTGCCTTATTGGTGCGCTCCATATTATTCTGCTACGGATTGAGCAGTTGTCATACATTGATCCTAATATGTACATTGATGCTATATATATTTCTCGTTGTCTTTTAAGTAAAATACCAAAACTCTTTGGTGTTTGATATCATCCCCTCCATTGATCTTGTGATCGTGTAAGGATAAGACAGAGTGATTGCCTGAGACAATACTGTTTGAAATTGCTCTTACCACAATTACCACAATTCACACCTCACCACTGCAGTGTTACTGGACACCTAAAACCACCAGTTAGCGACCTTGAAGGCTGTGTGAGAGTTCGTGTCGGGGCGGGCCACAGATTCAGGGAACGATCTGTGCACGATCGAACGATCAGAGTGTTGGTTTGTTGTTTAAAATCTTCTTTGATCCCAATATTTGTGAAATTGTGCTCCAATTTTTTTAATGTTGCTCTTTATTTGGGTAAATTTATCTTCATAGTATTTAGTTTTGGCTCGTCTAATTATCTTAGATAGCAGTAACGAGTAATTCTTTGAGAACTCTTTGGAGACGGTTCCTAGCCTATACTTCTTCTCAAGGTCATGTTTTTTATTAATGGATTTAAGTATTCCATTTGTAAGCCAGGGATTGTTAAGCCTTTTGGTTGTGACTTGTTTTGTATGCATAGGACAGTGGGTGTTATAAAGGCTAAGAGTTATTTGGAGAAAATATTGCACTGCTAGGTTGATGTCCTCTATGTTACCTAACTCGGACTCCCAGTTGATATTATCAGCAGCAGTCATAAAATCGTCTATAGCAGATTCATTGTGCAGCCTAAAACTTATCTCCCTTGACTCTAGAGGTGGTTTGTTAATGTTAGTTAAGAGAAATGTGGGTAATGGTCTGTAGTGATTATACCTGAAGTAAGCGGAGAGGTTATGTTGGTCCAGATGTGATCTAGAGTCGTGGCAGTACTATCAGTGATTCTAGTAGGTCTAGTGATTAAGGGTATGAGGAAGCAGAAATTCATGCAGTTGAGGACGCTAACAGCAGTATGGTGTTCAGGCTTGCAGAGGTCAATATTAAAGTCCCCTGTGATAATTAGATGGTGTTTGTTCAGTCTGTTATCGAGTATTAGATTACCAAGGTTTGAATTGAATTCGGACACATCAGTGTTAGGAATTCTATAGACTGCACCCACAGACAGGATAGACTCGGCCCCCTTCACTCTGAAACTGGCGAAGATATACTCCCCACAGCAGTCTCTAGTTCTAATTACTTTTAAGCATGTTAATTCTTGGTGGTAGTAAAGAGCAGTACCACCACCTCTCTGAATTTGACGACAGTTGTGAATTGCCGAGTAGTTAGGCATGTTAAAGAGTTGAGTAGTATCCTCTTTCAACCACGTTTCAGTAAGTATAATAAAAGTGAATTTGTTGTTAATAGTTTCAATCAAGGCACTAACATCTTCGAAGTGTTTACCTAAGGATCTAACATTTAAGTTGATTACAGAGATATTGTGATTATGTGTTAATACATTGTTTACATCATGTGCTGTAAAATATCTGCAATTCAGATCATTAAAGTGATGATTGTCATAGATAGTGGATAAGAGGTTTAGTTCAGGGTCTAAACTTGCCTGCATAAAAAGGCTGGTTGCAGGAAAACAAGGCAAGAATGGCAAATTACAAAATAGAATTATGATATAAAAGGGGAAAATATAAAACAAGTCTATACAAAAACAAAACAAAATGAACAAAAAAGAAAAAATGAGGTAGCTTACAAGGGGCTTACAGGTACTCTCAAGTACACTGTAAGTAATAATTTGCATTATTGAGACACAGGCAAAGCCAGGGGTACAATGGAGTAAGAGAGTATGGCGAGGCAAGGCAACCTAGGTAATAAATGAAATCCAAAGAAAAAAGTTGAATAATAAACATAGGCAAATTTAAGCTAAAGATTATTAACTATAAGTAGTTATGATCGTATAATTAAAAAGACCTAAAGAAATATAAAAGCACTCGGTTAATTATGTCCAGAAAATGACTAGTAAAAGGTAAATTAAAAATTAATTAAAAAGGTAAAACAAAGAGAAAATTAGGATACCTAGCCCGCACTAGGTGACAAGGGGTTATTTATGTTGACTCATTGAGAGTGATAATAAAGTGAGACAAACCACATTGGGAGAGGAAAGTGTTGAGGTTATCCTCATTAGCAATTGTAAACATTTTACCTACTGTGGTCTTTCTTACTTTAATCAAGCCATCTCTAACGAAGCACTGATGAATCGCATCTGGGTTTTGATGACGGATTTGACGCAGGCGGTAGAGGAGTTGCTGTCTTTTTCTAGTCAAGCACTCGTTGATGTAGATTCCCTTTCGTTGGGATGCAGCTGTCCGGACAAGATGCGATTTCATGGACTGGGAGGCCAGTTTCAAGCGAATTTTGCGCTGGTTTTATCCTGATGGGTTCATTTTGCCTACTCTGTAGGCAGCAATAATGTCAGTTTTGTTTAGATTGACCTGCAATTCTTGGTTTAAGAGATCCTGAACAATTTCAATACACTTTTCACCTTCGCGTTCCACTGGAATAGCTTGGGACGACACAACTACAGAATCAAGCAGCTTTTGCTGATCTTGTTCATCCTGGGTGACGGAACATCCCCCGGAAAGTGCTTACACTCTCTGGGATCGGAAATGAGTCTAATATAGGCTCTATTATAATTATCAATTCAGTCTATGACTTGTGGCTGTACCACTTGTGGTGGGGATGGCGCTGGTGAAGGTGAAAGGGGGTTAAAGTTCTTTACCCCCTTCATTTTACATTTGTTATATAATTTGTAATATAATACCTAGAACAGGAACCACAACACCTCCAATAAAATTATATTACAAATCAACTATGCACAGTGAACATAAAAGAGGAGAAAGAGTAATGAAAGATATAATCCGCAAAGAAGTAAAAAACATTACTCCTAACCAAAACATAGACCTGATCATATTCTATAAAACAAAGAAGACTACCGACCTCCTTATCAAAAACAGCCCGAAGACGACCGAGAACCCTCTACAGCAGTCAAGATTTGTATACATGTACACCTGCCCCCATGAAGGATGTAACCTTCAATCTAAGTATAAAGGTATGACGTCGACCAAGCTGACGAGGCGTTTGACCTGTCATCTTCAGTCCGGTGCCCCCAGGAAATCACATGAAACAAGCCCATGACATCACCCTAACAAAAGAAATGCTGAATAAAAACATTTGTATAATAGTTAAAACCCAAGATGTAAAAGATTACAAATTCTTGAGTTAATCCACATAAAAATAGAACAACCTACCATGAATACCCAAATTACGGAACTATTCACTCTACCCGCCATGAGAGTAAGAAGAAGACCGGAACATAACGATGCCAACATAGAAGATACTGCTCAACATAATAGGGCCTACTACACTTGATTAATCTTTGCATGCGCTTCGTCCCCTATTTTCGCCTTACCTTTTTCTTTATTCTTGTCCCATTTGTATAGATCTACTTGTCTTCACCTGATCCAGTACTGGTATAGTACGGGGTATACAAACTATACAAAATACAAACGCACATAGTTAAGAAGTTTGGCTTTTGGTAGCTTGAGCTTCATGAATTGTTCCATGAGACAGTTGAAGAGGAAGGGGCTTAGTATTCCTCCCTGCAGAGTTCCATTTTCCAGCCTCTTTGAGGTCGATGTTTTTCCTTGGAATTTGATTTTAGCTTCTCGGTTAAGCAGGCTTCCTTTGGCAAAAGCAAGAGCGTGTCCTTTGATTTCCTTATCCACAAAGCAGCACAGTGTAGCTGGAGCACTGGCTAACTCGAAGGCTTTTTTCAAGGTCTAGAAAAATAAGGATTCCAGGTTTGTCATTGATTTTATCCAGGAGGGAGGTAAGGCATTCTGTGGTTCCAACACCTTTTCTGTAAGCAAACATATTTTGGTGTAGTGAATTGGCTTTCCATTCAATTCGATTAAGGGCCATTCTTTCTGCAGTTTTGGCCAGGCAGCTTGTTAATGAGATGGGTCTTGGATTTCCTGGGTCTTTAGGTTTTGGAATGGGAATTATAATTGCACTGTTCCAAGAGAGTGGTCGGGTTCTTGTCACCCATACTCTGTTGATGAAATTCAAGAAGGCTTCTTCACCCTTGTCTCCTAGCTTGGCTAAAATGTTGTAAGTGATTTTGTCCTCGCCTGGAGCTGTATTTTTAGTTTTCTTTGTAGCACTTCTGAGTTCTTTCAGATTGAAAGGTTGGTCTAGTTCGTCAGGTAAGGCTAAAGCATCATCTATTTTTTTCCATCTTGCTGCTTGAAGTCTTTGCTGGTGAGTCAGAGTTGCTTGAGGAAGTTGAGTGGAACTGGCTCTTGAAGCAAACAGGTTTGCTAGCCTTTCTGCTTCTTGCTCTGGATGAACATGGTGCGGCGGAGCAGGAGGCGATTTTCCTTTGGCCTTGTTGATCTGCCTCCAGATGTCGCCCAAGGACGTATGCTGATTTAGCTTGGCACACCACTCGAGCCATTTTTCTTCTCTGATTTTTGCTGTTTCTTAGTGCACATGATCTCGGACAGCTCTAAGAAGTCCTAGATTAGCTTCGGTTCTATCTCTTCTGAAATTCTTTCGTGCACGATTTAGTCTGTTATGTAGCTCTCTGATCCTATCATAGTAATACCAATGGTCCTTGTGTAGTTGGGTAGTTGTTTTCCTCTTGGGGATGGCGTGATTTGCTGCTCTATGTATTGCATTTACTAAATCTTTTTCCATTTCTTCGGTGTTGTCAGGAGGAGTATAGTTTTGGTGCCAAGTTTCGAGAGCTTCCTAAAACTTCGTCCAATCTGCCTTGATAAAGTCCCATCCGGGCTCGGGAGCTGGAGGTCTAAGAGGTAGTGCTATATTAATAACTGTTTTGTAGCACTAGTGGTCACTAGTCAGAACATGATCCACTGACCAATGACACAACTCATAAATACTGGTGGACACGAACGTTAGATCCAGCTTTCCCCCACCAATGTGGGTTAGTTCCGTCGAATTAAGCAGACTGATTTCTGGCACTTCATCCAAAAGGTGTTCAATATGTCTCCCGTTGGCGTCGGTTCTTGGTGAATCAAGTAGTAATTCACTATGAGCGTTAAAGTCGCCAGAGATGATAGTAGGTGTAGTGACTGCTATTTCAAAGACTGTTGAGAGATCCATGTCATGTTCTCTCTGGCTCTTGTATACATTGAAGATGGACAGCGTTGAGTTCCTCATAGTGAGCTTAACTCCAATAATTTCGACGTTCTCACCACAGTTGGGCAGGTCTGTGACTGCCGTGGCATTGATATGATTTCTTACTAGAATTGAAATGCCTCTGGTGCCACTTTGTGCCATGGGGCAGTGGAATCCTTGATATCCTGGGATATTGATATATCTGTCTGTCCTGGTGAGTGTTTCTTGAAGTAGAACAATATCTATACTATCC
The DNA here is from genome assembly GCA_020271785.1 of Procambarus virginalis. Classification (NCBI taxonomy): domain Eukaryota; kingdom Metazoa; phylum Arthropoda; class Malacostraca; order Decapoda; family Cambaridae; genus Procambarus; species Procambarus virginalis. The sequence goes on from WNGS01013011.1 coordinate 7,295, forward strand.
TTGAGAAGCACTGCTCTGAGTGTTTGTGCTTTGCTTTTGAATCCTTGAATATTCCATTGTATAATTTTGAGATTGTCCATTTTTCCGTTATAGTGGAATCATTGAGTCCATGGTTTTTACAGTACTGGTTTTCCCGACCGTTTGTGTCTTCTTGGCTGGAGTGGAGACTTTCTTCTTGGTGGGTGAGGAGACTCCTGGTTGGGCTGAAGCGCCTCTGCTACATCCAGCCACTGGGGCACCCGATGATGCAGGGATCATCATTCCTGCCTGGGAGTTCCCGGAGGCAACGGCAGGCATGTTCGCCCTGTCGCCCCGATCCATTCTGTTGCTGTCTTCCAGTGGAGCAGCACTCCCCTGCCCCCTCCAATTGTTGGAGGCCCCGTCCTTGCCCAGCCCAGAAGGACCCAGCGCGCCAGACTGTTGCTGATCTTCATTTATTTGGACTTGCCGAGGGGTGTACCAATGGCTTTTTACCGAGGGTCTGGTCGATTGAGGTCTAGAAGTTGTTACTTTGGGTTGCTGGATTGATCCGAAAGCTAGTATTCTTTTTACCCTTTCCGGACATCGTTTGTTCCAGGCGTGATGTGTATCCCCGCAGTTCGGGCATTTTGCTTTCGTTTGTTTGCCTTCTTTGTGCAGATTCTTGCATATGTCGGTATTGTGGAGCTCGCTACATACACCACATCGTTCCTGGTCTCTGCAGCCATCTCTGTGGTGGCCGAAGCGCTGACATCTGTAACAGCGCATGGGTTCTGGGTTGTACAGTCTCAGCCTGAATTGACCATAGATGCCAACACTCAGACTGTTGATGCGAGGTCCTTTTATTGTTACAAGGACCTGTTTTGTTTCAATATTGTTGTGCTTGCATCTTTCCGCCGTTGTGACATTTGGGCATTCTAGGAGTCTCTTTGCATGAACTTCGACCGGGAAATTTTGAACTATCATTTTGGTGATTTTTTCTTCTGGTTTCAGTTCAACTAGGTGTTCTGTGCTCCTGAGGTTTGTGATTATGTCCGGATTAGCTGTGGATATGTTATATCTACCTCTAATGTCGGGCTTGGCTCTAAGATGTGATCCTGGATTATTCTTTTCCAGTGCGGCAATGTAAGCATAAGTGGGACCATCTACTGGTTTTTTGGTTTTGAATATGGTCATTGGCATTGGTTTGGGTGCTGCTCTTAAGTCCTGGTTGGCTTCTAGTTTGGTTTCTTTGGACGTTTCTTCGGTTCTTCTTCGTTTGTTTGCCTTTCCGTTGCCTACAAGTTGCCACGGTGCTTCGTTTAGGGTTGGGTCGTCTTCAGAAATTTTCCTTGCTCTTGCTACTAGATCACTGTGTCCTTCTGACGTTAATAATTCAAGAAGGATGGTTAGGAGAGTCATATCCTGGGGAGACATGACTACACTGTGCTAAAAGAGTAACTGAGGGAGTGACTGTAACTGTGTACTGCTACACTCAGCGACTGTGATGGAGATCGTTGCTAATATGATAGTGGGTAATATCATATAATCTCATCCCACAACCAGATCATCACCAGCGAATTCTTAACAAACAACACAGAAATCATCGATAAATACAGCGATAGCAGGCGGCTTGACATCTGCGAGGCACTACACATCAAGAAGTCAACACCAGCAATCAACAGCCAATTAATGCACAACTATATTCTACCCACTTCAAAACTCCGCTCCAATATAGAAGCATCAAGAAATATGGGCCAATAGGCCCTCTGCAGTTACTTCCATTCTTACCTTCAAATACCCATTGTTTCGTGTTCTATCCTGTGTTGAAAGTTTTGTTCACCTCATCCAAATTTGTTGTAACATATCACCTCACCCAAAATGCGGGTATAAAATAAAATGAAAGCTGTTTAAATCATAGCATAAGTAAGAACTCTGTTTTGTGTTTGCAGGTTATAGTTGTGTGTGTGTGTAAACTAAAAGTCTTTGAAAATGTAGTAAGTTATTACGAAACGCGTTCAACTGTCGCGTCAGACTAGAAATAAAGATGAATTTTGGAGAATTAATTTTTTAATTACCATCAACAGTGAAAAGAAACATAAGAAATATTGAGAAAATTCGTGTTAGAATTATTAATCTTACTTTTTCGGTCATATTTAATAATATATGTCTACAGGAAAGACTGCTACCAAAAAACATACTAATATACATGTATATATATATATATATATATATATATATATATATATATATATATATATATATATATATATATATATATATAAATAATATATATATATATATATATATATATATATATATATATATATATATATATATATATATATATATATATATATATATATATATATATATATATATGCAAACAAGCCTGAATGGTCCCCAGGACTAGATACAACTGAAAACTCACACCCCAGAAGTGACTCGAACCCATACTCCCAGGAGCAACGCAACTGGTATGTACAGGGATGCCTTAAACCACTTGACCATCACGACCGGACATAAGGAAGTGATAGCCGAGGCTATATGAACCACTTCCCCGCCAGCACCTGGATGGTTATCTTGGGCATAGCATTTTATCAAATCACCTCATTTTTTTTGGGGGGGGGCAACACGTGAGGAACACAAATGCAAACAAGCCTGAATGGTCCCCAGGACTAGATACAACTGAAAACTCACACCCCAGAAGTGACTCGAACCCATACTCCCAGGAGCAACGCAACTGGTATGTACAGGGATGCCTTAAACCACTTGACCATCACGACCGGACATAAGGAAGTGAAAGCCGAGGCTATATGAACCACTTCCCCGCCGGCACCTGGTTGGTTATCTTGGGCATAGCATTTTATCAAATCATCTCATTTTTTGGGGGGCAACACGTGAGGAACACAAATGCAAACAAGCCTGAATGGTCCCCAGGACTAGATACAACTGAAAACTCACACCCCAGAAGTGACTCGAACCCATACTCCCAGGAGCAACGCAACTGGTATGTACAGGGATGCCTTAAACCACTTGACCATCACGACCGGACATAAGGAAGTGATAGCCGAGGCTATATGAACCACTTCCCCGCCGGCACCTGGATGGTTATCTTGGGCATAGCATTTTATCAAATCACCTCATTTTTTTGGGGGGCAACACGTGAGGAACACAAATGCAAACAAGCCTGAATGGTCCCCAGGACTAGATACAACTGAAAACTCACACCCCAGAAGTGACTCGAACCCATACTCCCAGGAGCAACGCAACTGGTATGTACAGGGATGCCTTAAACCACTTGACCATCACGACCGGACATAAGGAAGTGATAGCCGAGGCTATATGAACCACTTCCCCGCCGGCACCTGGATGGTTATCTTGGGCATAGCATTTTATCAAATCACCTCATTTTTTGGGGCAACACGTGAGGAACACAAATGCAAACAAGCCTGAATGGTCCCCAGGACTAGATATAACTGAAAACTCACACCCCTTAACTTAGTGAAGGGTTAAAGCAACGGTAGACTGGATCTCCTCTTCAGGTGGTTGCTCCGACAATAACCCTTACTCACCGTCGTTCTACGGGTCTTCCCTCGATCCTCTAGGCTCCACTGCACGCCCCGGAGAGTACCCCAGTCGATCTCACAACCGGCCTTAAGTTGCAAGATGAGTGGAGGCACAGATCGTTCCCTGAATCTGTGGCCCGCCCCGACACAGAACTCTCACACAGCCTTCAAGGTCGCCAACTGGTGTTTTTAGGTGTCCAGTAACACTGCAGTGGTGAGGTGTAATTGTGGTAATTGTGGTAAGAGCAATTTCAAACAGTATTGTCTCAGGCAAGTCACTCTGTCTTACTTCCTTACACGATCACAAGATCAATGGAGGGGATGATATCAAACACCAAAGAGTTTTGGTATTTTACTTAAAAGACAACGAGAAATATATATATGCATCAATGTACATATTAGGATCAATGTATGACAACTGCTCAATCCGTAGCAGAATAATCTGGAGCGCACCAATATGGCAACATCCGGCAGCCCCTGCGTCACCTGTCAGATATCAGCTGACCGGGGCCCTCGCGACCGTGAGAAAAGACTAGTACTTGTTTTCTAATTCTATCACGATCCCCGTTTATTGAACTTCTCGCAAAACACTGTAATTAACATTCACATGGCATACTTATGATTTCACTGGGTTGCGATACACCACTTCACTGGTCTCACCATTAATATCTTATTCACAATGCACTCACAGTGACTTTTCACCGTACCAAAAGATTACTCTATTCTTAATAATATTTACTGTGAATGCACTCGCTTGATCACTGAACTTATCTTTACATCTATACTTTCTCTAAAAGATTTATCACTGGCAATCACTTCACGTATATGATATTATTCAGTACACAGGCATGTACATAGATAAATCAGTAATCAAATTACAGGCATATATATATATAAATCATGAAGATCAATACACAGGCATTTATATCAATAAATCATGGAGATCAACACACAGGCATTTATATCAATAGATCAGGGAGATCAACACACAGGCATGTATATCAATAAATCTTGGAGATCAATACACAGGCATTTATATCAATAATTCTAGGCTCATAGCCTAACACCAATATCTGGTTTACTACCAATATATATAATAATAATAATCACAAGAAATGAATTAGTCACAGTAAATTCCTTAATGAATCTTGGTGCTTGCACACACCCACAGAGATATATATGTAAACTAATACTGTGAGCGCTCTGGGTAGCCTCACCACACACTGTGCTCTCTGTGACTTAGACTCAGGTGAGACTTGCTCATGACATATAAAATATCCTGACAAGAATATATATAGCTAACTAAAGGGGAAATGGGAGGGTAACTGTAAACACCTACTTTACCTATCCTAGGATGACAGTTGGGTTGTAGCTCCTGGTCCAGGCTCTCGCCTCGTACACCCTCCAGAAACACAAGCCAACGCCTTAGGATTTTCGCGTCTCGCCGCTTTCTGTACACTGCAGGTCCGTGCTCCTTCCCCTACAGTACGTCGCCGGGTTGAAGTCGGTCTCCTGGCCGTCAACTTTCCTCCCAACTACGGCAGCCAGCCTACGTCTCGGCGGTCGTCGCACGTTTCCCAAATAGTCCTTGTCACTGTACTCCCAGAGGAACTGCCTCTCACCACTACGAAGTCACTGTGAAGTTATCAGCCGTCCCAGACGATACTGCTTAAGCTCCACACGCACAGCACCCGACTTCAGAGCACTTGAAGCTCACATCACTGTCAATTCCCTCGTCGTCTAGATATATCGCTAGGTGTTTGGGAAGACTTCTCGACGTGCTTGCATCCAACTGTTGACTCGCAGGGTTCCACGAAGGTGGTGTTACTGTCAAACTTGACAGGATCGTCGATCACACGTTCAACCAAGTTGACAAGGTGGTCAACTCGATTCACTCACGGTGGATTGGCCCGGCCACTAAGCTGTCTCTTATACTGGTGAACTGCCAAGGACGTCACACACGACGATGCCTGGCCCACTTCTTGCAACGCACCTGTTCCGGAGCACTTGTTGCTCAATATTCTGTCAATTCCTTATCTGAGCCACATCGGGGTTGCAGGAAGACCTCACAGAGTGCGCGCTAACAACTGGAGACGCTTACATCCACCGGAGTTCGGTAAATCCGTCACTCTGACAGGATGACCGATCGCACGTCCTGCCTCTCGGACGTGTCGTGAAAGACTGATCGCGCCAAGGCGCCGCTACGGCTGGACCCCCCAGCCTATGTGACGTCACATTTTCCAAAGTCGGTTTTCATTGGCTCCCAGTGCCACGTCGCTGACGGTGACCAATCTGGCGACACTGACGTCACACAGTTTTGGCGGGAGAACAGACTCGCCAGCGCCATTTTGGCTCCCTAAAGGGCCTATCCCACAGGCCAAAATGTTCTTCTTTCACAAATTTCTCGGCTCTTCGAGAATACTACTCTCTCCCACATATGTTCAATTGATGCATC
>WNGS01013013.1:0-10000 GCA_020271785.1 Procambarus virginalis
GACTCAGGAAGGGTCGAGACGGGAGGTCATGTGTATGTTTGAGTGTGCAGGGAGGGGGGGAGATGGGTACTACCTAATTGTGCTTGCGGGGGTTGAGCTCTGGCTCTTTGGTCCTGCCCACAACTGTCAATCAACTGATGTACAGATTCCTGAGCCTATTGGGCTCTATCATATCTACATTTGAAACTGTGTATGGAGTCAGCCACCGCCACATCATTGCCTAATTATTCCATCTCTTAACTACTCTGACACTGAAAAAGTTCTTTCTAAAGTCCCTGTTGTGGGAAATTTTTACCCACCATATCTAATAATCATCTAAGAAATGTATTATTTCTATATCATATCAATATCATATCAAATCATATCTATATCATATCTATATCAAATCTATATCATATCAGAATCATATCAGAATCACAATAGATTCATTATATAGCTTGATCCTAGATGATGCCACTATGATCACGTACGCCATAGGGCCCTATAGATGCCTACGTGACTTAGTGCATGTTCTCTCAAGGATCCAGAAGCTTCTAGAAGGATTTGTTAATTAAAAATTTATTGGAACATGACGTAGTATCCGGTAGAGATAAAATCGAATCCTTATTAAGAGTCAGTGGTATTATCAAGTACTACTTATAATCTTTAAATCCTATATCATATTTTATTATAATCACATCTTATCTCAATCATAAGTCTAGACTGTAAAAATAATCAATCAATATTCATTGTAAGCTACCCCTTTTTCAAGGGGGATGGGGGGGGGCATCTCGGGAGAGAAGCGCCCACCACAGCCCGCGGGCAGAACGCGTATGTTTACACAACAGTGTACACGTGACGGTCCCTTAGCGAACATTTTCAGCTCAGGACACCTTATCTAATATCATTATCACCAGTGAACACTCTCTAGAACTGGGGGAGTACCTGGACAATATATCAACAAGGAAAATCCTAGAACATTTATGTAAAATAAGAGTGAAGTGGAGCATTTAGTGACGCGGTCTCCACCTTCATCCCTAATCTCATCCCTAATCTTCATTGTTATCTTCTGCAACGCAGTCCAATATCCGTAGCAACGCTACTAGATCAAACAGCAACGCTGTAATCTAAAATATCGTGCCTAAACTCGCCAAGAGAGTTCTTCAGTCTGGCACACTTTGTCAGACAGGCACCCGGCTTCAGCTAAGTTTATTGAATGTTATTACTGTAGCGTATTAGTTGGCCAATTAAAGCTAGTATAACATTAATATTCTATAAGACTGATAGTCGGTAAAAAGGCGAGGCAACGCCTCATATTTCTGTGAGTTTATTATTAATATTGTGGTACAGCAGAATCTTATCCAAGCTCTGAACCTCATGAGTGTCCAGTGTCAGAAAAGATTGTCACAATAAGTAAACAAATACTCATGAGTGTCCAGAGTGTAGGAAGAGATTCAACAAGCTGACTGTATTTAATCATATACATTGATCATATACATTGCATATACTTGAATATATAAATTAAGTTAACAATTGCTTGCTTAGTTATTTTTTAAGTAATCATATAAGTTCATTTAATTGAATATAATTTTAGTACTCAGTAACAGTACTTAGACCATATTTAGGTCATTTATCATACTTTACAATTTACAATTTAAGTGTGTATTGTTAAGTATAAGTGTATTGGCTGTTAATTGCTAAGGTGCTAGGCTAGACTGTGTATGTTTAAATCTCTGATTTAAACAGAGCCAGTGTTCAGTTATATAACTGAATTTATAAAATCTTATCCTTGTATAAAATACAAGCTGATGTGAGATACCTGTTGGCAGGTGGACGTGGAACTGCAATCAACCTATCAACTAATTCACTCACCCCACCTGCCCCTTACAGCCCATTATCTGTCATTAGGAAAAGAGGAGCTAGGATTTACGACCCTAGCTAGAGATTTTAGTTGAATTAATTTGCATACAGTAATTTTTAATTTAGTTCAGTACAAGTCTCTGGTAGTCTCCTCTTATATCAATCACAGCAGGTTTTTCCCACATTTTTGGTCCTTCGAACCGATAGTCTAGAAACTAGATAATTATTGGTCCTTTGAACCTAGATAGTCTATAAACTAGACTATATTATTCCAGCAAATACATAAGAAACTTCTTGATTTTGCATTGGAATAATTTTTACATATTCTAGCCTAACCTAGCTATCAGCCAATATTTATCATAGCTATATATCTAAGTAAACAAATTGTTTGCAGTGGCTTAAGCCACCATATCCATTAACTAGTAAGCATTCATATATTAATACTGTTCTGTGTTAAGAAACCACAGTACTTAATCTATCAGTGTCAAAGACAACTGCATATTAATCATATATACTATTATCTACCTCACTTGTGGTAACATACATACATATTTAAGTGTATTATCTAACATTATCTCTAATCAACTGATTTTCAGTGCTGCTCATTACATAATATTCTTTAAAAAAGAGTTTATCACTGTAAGAGCATTTCATTACAAATTATCCATAATCAACTATATCAAACCCTATTACAGGTAAAACCAGTAGGCATTCTACTGTATTTTATCAAGCAACTATTAGGGTAACAGATCTTGTAATAACTTTGCAAAAATAGTGACATTTACTATTTTTAAAAAATTATTACAGGATTTACCAACTTGGTGCATTCGGGTCACAAATCAAATTATCACAGTACTTTTGATAATTGAACACCTGCTACAACCAGATTCCAGGGAGGAAATGAAGGACGATCTTTGGAATCATTACCTAAGTAGACAGGAAAGCTCATTTATCAAAATATTAACATCATACATATTTATCAGAAAAAAGAAAATATCTCGGAATCTCCGAAACTCGGAAAAGGTCAAAATGACTAACAGTATTCCACCAGCTACTGAAAAAGAAAAGGACACAAAGTGTCTAAAAAATCACTTGAATCTACAGCCTACAGACCATTTTAATCAGGTGATAGACAAATGTCATCATCACTTGGCTACAATAGTCTACCATTGGGGATTAAGACCAATCTTAATCTCACATCACAATCTGAATGGCTAAACAGCCCCTCATCACTAATCTACAATCTGAAAGGCTAACAGCCCATTGACAATGTCAATACAAGTATTATCATCCATCTAAGATAACTATCTTAATCCAAGAATATAGTCTTGATCACCTAATCTCATGCTTTCACTGGAGTGAAAGCAGCCTCAGAAAATCTGAAGGCAATCAAGCATCTCAAAGAGACTTACTTAATAGAAAAGGCAAAGCCGAGAAAAGAAAAAGCAAAATGCTTCATCACATCATGAATAATGTAGATACACATTATTACAGATACAATTCATCCTTTAAGGAAATCCTTGGAGGAGTACAAGTGTTACATGCTTGTATGACCTACTTGCATGTAATTACTTACCTACAAATGTTACATAATTGTAACAACATCTTATCACAAAGCCAAATCTTTGATGGACTTCGAGCTTACGTACAAAGATTACGAAGCCGAGGAAAACTTAGATCACAAGAAAAAATCACTAAAAGTGAATCCACGGACAAAAACAAAAATGTCCAAACTGGCAGTCAAAAATCAAGGCTACAAAACTCCTCTTCTGCAAAGTGGAAAAAGAGTAATGTAGGCTCTTATGCTATATCCCCCACAGTTAACAGAACTGTAGGAAATCAAGCTCCCAAGACAGATAAGACGAAAGGAGCAGCAAGTGCCCCAAGATGCTTATTCTGTCAATAGGCACACAATATTTATCAATGCACAGTTTATGAAGGCCGTGCCAGTCGAATCAATCGACTGAAATCTCTGAACAGGTGCATCCGTTGTCTACGGAAGCATGATACAAGTGAGTGTAACACTCAATTGCAGAACTGCCAATATTGTCACAAAAGTGTACATCACACAGCACTCTGTGGTGATATCAACTCTCAATCCAGATCACAGACTTCCAATAATCAATCTTCATCTCAGGCAAAGCCAAAAGATGATACCACAACAGCAGTACAATTCTGTACAGTAATGAGTAATGTCAATGCTTCAGATACAGAAATTGTTACAACTGCCATATTGCCTACAGCACAGCTAGAATTATGCAATCAAGGAATTTGTTTTCAAACTAGAGGCTTTTTTGATCAAGGGTCACAGAAAACCTTTATCAGTAAAAAGATGGCAGAAGATTTACAACTTAAATCTTCAAAGCAAGTATCTACATCCATATCAGGGTTTTCTGGGGGGAGCCCCGTCGGCTCCCCGGAGCTATCCCAGGCTGATATGCTAATGTCAGACTTTGGCATCAGTCATGTGTATGGAGTTCTTAGGCCTACCGGGAACCACGGCCAGAACCGGGCCCCCTCAGAGAGGCAAGGGGAGCAATGGCCTATAGAAGCCCCCGTGTGGTTGGAAGCATTCTATGTCTGCCATCGACCGGGACAGGCACCCAGAAAGGTAAGCGCCCCAAAACAAACCCCTATTCTGGTTAAAATTGCTACCAAAAGCCGAACTAGTGGATAGAACTCCCCAAAGAAAATCGAGCAAACTAGTGTGACGTCACACGCTGCCGCGCCGCTGTCTGCGCAGCTCCCCCCTCCCCGGGAGGGGGAAGGGGGAGCCCCAGACCCTCCGCGCCGGCTACCCACACCTCAGTTCTTGAGGCTGATGCTATAGGCGAAGGTCGTGTGCTCTGGCTCCGGTGTTCGCTACAACACTGTGCTTGCGTGTGGTGTTTGTTTTCTGGGTGCGAGAGCCAGGAGTAATTTTTAGTACTCGGGCTGCATGCGCCTAAGGTTTCCTTCCCTAGGTGCCCTGTAAGAACTACCCTTGGGGCTTGGGGCCACCTTCCACAGGCTCCTTGGGATCTGTCTCTGCAGGTCCGTTTTACCTTTTTCGGTTTTTTGGCCGCCTGTTGGGCTCTTGGGTGTTCTGTTCTCCCTTGTTACTGGCAGGTAAGAGGCAGTTTGCACTGGTAGGGGCGCAGGGTGCTGCACAGCTTGTATTCCCGACATAGCGGCCGGCTCTGTTCCCTGGGGCTCGCTGTCCTCTTGCGGGGTTTTGTTTTTCTTTTTGTTTTTGCCTGGTGGGGGGTTCTCTCATATTCATTCCTTAGTTCTAACCCTTTCACGGTTATACTCGATGGCGCCCCCTGCTAGGTCCCCGTGAGTGTATACATCCCTGGGGTACAGCTAGAGAAGTTTGATTGGTAGTTTTTGGCGCCGGTTAACAGCTCCCTGCCTGGGACTACCTGAGCGCGAGTCCTCTTAAAGTAAACGCTCAGGACCCTGGGAATCCCCTAGGGGGCGCGTGGGTCCGTTGGATGTGACCCCGGAGTCCCCACTCGCTGTGTGCGAGTTTGCGGGTTGCTCGGTCCCTTTGTCTCAGGGTGACCCTCATTGTTTTTGCCTCTGCCATGCTGCCTGTTGGGTCGGTGATACTTTCGACCCTGAGTCCTGTGAGTGTTGCTGCTTGCTTGTGACTCAATTTACCCAATCCTCTGATGATTCTCTTCGGGTACAGGCGGCGCGTGCATTGCAGTCTAGGTTTCGTCTGTTGCAACGCGCTAGGTTGGTTGCTCACCCGGATGCCCCGGGGCTGCCCCGCTTTGCTTTTCGTGACCCGGACTTGGGGGTGGGGGTCGCTTCGATCCTGGTTCAGTCCGCACCTCCTCGTCCTTCCCCTACTGCTCATTCTGGTCCCCCTTGCTTCCAGCCCCGAAACGTCTGAGGGTTTCGGGGTCGGAGCAGGGGTTACTTGATCTTGAGACTCGGGCAGCTTCGGGGGGTGCCCCTTCGAGTCTTGTCTCCCGGCCGAAGCTTCGGGGTCTGACCAGTGGGCCCCCCTTCCTTCAGCTGTTCCGGCTGCTCCGTCCTTGTCTTGTGGGGTCGGGGCTTGGGGAGAGGACTCGGCCTCGGGTCCTGTGGTGTTGGACCTCGAGGCTGGGGAGGGGCTGACTTGGGGGCCTTGGGCTCCGCTGGACCCCGCCTGGGTTTTTCTTCCCTCTGAGCGGGGCTTATTGTTACAAGGAGTGGGGTTCTCTTTTCCCCCCTCTGCGTACGAGTTGGATTTGGTGTCGGCCCCTCCCCGGGTTCGGTTCCGTGTTCCCCGGGTTCGTCGGTTCCGTCTTTCCGGAGGTTTTCGGCTTATCGCATCCAACCTGGTGAGGTGCGAGCGGCCTTTGCAGCTTACCTCCTGCGGGACCCGGATTATGCCTCGGAACTGGATCCTTCTGAGTTCAGGTTTGGGACTTCGTTCCCTTTCTGGCTCCGTTACGAGGTTCCGGAGTCTTCCTGGCTAGCAGCCTGCCCCTTGCTTGTTTTGGATTCCTGGCATTCCTTCTGTCGTTCCCGCACGTTGGAGTGGCGGGAAGCTTCCACGGTGATTCAGGTTTTCCTGGGGGGCGAGCTTGAGTACCTGAATGAGTGCTTGTTTGCCCCTGCCCTCCCCCGCGATGTGGGCGTTATTCAGCTCCATGTGCAGGTTCCCGTCCTTTCGGCGGCGCTTGTTGCGGAGGACTTGCGCGCCCGGGGCCTTTTGGCTTCGGCCTTGCGGTTCTTTTCCATCCTGGAGCTGTCCTCGGATTGGCTCGTGGAGGATGTGAGGACGCTTGGGTCCGGCGCCTTGTCCTCGGCTGCGCGCTCGTTCGCTGCCTTGTTGAAGCTGTTCACGCCGATTTTGCGGGATGCGGTTTCCCTGTTTTATGCTTCCCGTCTCGCGTGTCGGCAGGCGGTGCTGGGTTCCTCCGTGGAATCTGCTTGGGCTCTGGCTCTTAGGCGTTCTTCCCCCTTTTGTCCTCTTCTTTTGCGGAGTCGGCCGTGGCGCAGTTTATTCAGGCTGCGTCGGCGGCTTGTCGTCCGATGTCGGACTTGTTGGTCTTCCGGGGGTCCGGGGTGGGTCTTCCCGGAAGGGTCGTGCCAGAGCTCGGGGTTCCTCTCGTCGTGGTAGGCCTCTGGTGTCAGGTTCGGGTTCGGCTCCTGCTGCGGACCCGCCCTCGTCTGGTCGGCGCGGTGTTCGCTCTGTGCGGGGTTCTGGGTCTCGTAAGGGTCGCCGGCCCTTTCGCGGTTTGCCCCGTTGACGGGGCGAGGGGGGGGGCGGCTTGCGCTGTTCGCCCGCGCCTGGTCCCACGATTCGTGGGCCTTTCAGGTCGTGTCTTGCGGTCTGCGGTGGCGTTGGGTGGCCCCTCCCCTTTGGGGGGGTCGGGGCTGGCAGGGCAAGTTTCTTCCCCTGCGCTCCGTCGCGTCGTCTTGGAGTGGGTACGTTTGGGCGTCGTCGAAACGACGTCGTCCCTCAGATGGGTTTCCCGTCTGTTTCCGGTTCCGAAACGGGACTGCGCGGACCTGAGGTTCATTCTGGACTTGTCCCGTCTGAACCCCTGGGTTCATTGCCCCTCCTTCCGGATGACTACGCTGTCTCAGGTTCGGCTCCTTTTGGAGCCGGGCGCTTGGATGGTGTCCCTGGACCTCCGGGACGCTTATTGGCATGTCCCGATTCATCCGCGGTTCAGGGACTGGCTCGGTTTTGTGGTGGGGCGTCAGAGTTACCGCTTTCGTTGTCTCCCGTTCGGGTTGACCTGGCACCTCGCGTGTTCACGCGCCTTACACGGGTAGTCGTGGCTCGGTTGCGTCTCCTAGGAGTTCGGGTGTTGGCCTACCTCGACGACTGGCTGGTTTGGGCTCCCAGCCGGTCCGCTTGCTTGCTAGCCAGGGATTTGGTTCTTTCCCAGCTCGCCGGGTTCGGGTTCTTGGTGAACTGGAGGAAGTCCCATCTGGTTCCATCTCAGGTTCGGACTTGGCTGGGCCTCGTTTGGGACTCTCGCACCTCCTCCTTGTCTCTCCCTCTGGAGTCTCTCCAGCGGCTGCGGTCCTACCTTCGTCTGTTTCTGGTGGGCCCTCGGGTCACCCGGCGGTTGCTCGAGGGGCTGTGCGGGAGCCTGAACTTCGCGATGCTGGTCTACCCGCCGGGTCGGGTTTGGCTTCGTCGGCTGTTCTGGTTCCTTCGGGGTCACCCCTTCCGCCTCTCTCGCGATCGCAAGGTTCGACCCCCGGGGGCCTTGCGTCGGTTGCTGCGTCACGGCTTCCTCTTCGGGTTTTTCGGGGTTCGGTGCCATGGCGCCTACCCGAGCCCTCGCTCGATGTGTACACGGATGCGTCGTCTCTAGGCTGGGGTTTTGTGACCAGTGCTCACCAGGCCGGCCAGGGGCGTTGGGGTCCGTCCTTCCGTCGAGCTCACAGCACGGTGCGGGAGTTCGCGGCGGTGTGGTTTGCTCTTCGGAGGGTTCGGGTGGCCCGCGGATCAACGATCCGGCTCCATTCGGACTGCTCTCCGGTGGTTCATTGCCTGAACCGCGGGGGTTCGATGGGTCCTTGTCTCTTTGGGGTTGGTCGCTTCGGGTGATTCGTCTGCTGAGTTCTCGGGGTTTGGCTCTCCTGGCTGTTCACGTACAGGGCGTGTCCAACGTCTTGGGGGACGCCCTGTCTCGCTTCGTTCCCTCTCCACGGAGTGGACGGTCGACGACGAGTCCTTCCGCTGGCTTTGCCAGACGTTCGGGCGTCCCGAGGTGGTGGACTCGTTGTCGTCGGCGTGGTCGCGGGTCTTCCCGTGTATGCGGCGCCTTCCCCATCGCGAGGCCGTCGGGGTCGACGCCTTGCGGCTCGACTGGTCGAGGTGGAGGTTCCTGTACCTCTTTCCCCAGTTCAGCTGTTGCTCCAGGTCTGACTCGCTTAAGACTTACCAGGGGAGAGTTGTCCTTGGGCCCCTTGGTGGCCGGCCCAGCCTTGGTTCCGGTGCTAGTTGCTCGGTGTCCAACCCGAGGGTTTTTCCGCGGCTCGCCTCTTTCAGCAGATCGGGCCGGTGCGTCACGTGGCTGGTTCGATCTTCTCCTCGAGTCTTCGCGTATGGTATTTTTGACTCGAGTTTATCATATCTCTATGGTGATCAGGTGGCCTCCTGTTGGTGTCTCACCTGCGGGCTTCATCTCGGCGGCAGTATGAAGTTTCTGGCGGTCCTTCTCTTTCTTTTGGCGTCTTCGTCGTGTTCATTCCTGTCTGTTCGGGTGNAGATGGTAATTTTGGGGCATTTCAACACTCCAAAGATCACCACCTCCCAAGAGCACCAGAGCTAGTGAGGGGTCAAATTTACGTTTTTTCATCAAGTCCCTGTTGAATATGGGAATACACTGTGTCTATGCTTCATATATATAACATATATATAGGTGTTCCCCCCCCTTCTAATTCTCCCCACGCCTGCTGTAAGAGTCATGTCCACTATTCCCGAGCGTTCTCTACATTGCAGGCATCAATTGAACATATGTGGGAGAGAACAGTATTCTCGAAGAGCCGAGAAATTCGCGAAAATAGAACATTTTGTCCTGTGGGATAGGCCCTTTAGGGAGCCAATATGGCGCTGGCAAGTCTGTTCTCCCGCCAAAACTGTGTGACGTCAGTGGCGCCAGATTGGTCACCGTCAGCGACATGGCACTGGGAGCCAATGAAAACCAACTTTGGAAAAGTGACGTCACATAGGCATGGGGGTCCGGCCGTGTTGGCGCCGAGACGATATCAGTCTTTCACGACACGTCCGAGAGGTAGGACGCGCGATCGGTCATCCTGTCAGAGTGACGGATTTACCGAACTCCGGTGGATTTAAGCGTCTCCAGTTGTTGGCACGCACTCTGTGAGGTCTTCCTGCAACCCAGAAGTGGCTCAGATAAGGAATTGACAGAATATTGAGCAACAAGTGCTCAGGGACAGGTGCGTTGCAAGAAGTGGGCCGGGCATCGACGTGTGTCGTCGTTGGCAGTTCACCAGTATAAGAGGCAGCTTAGTGGCCGGGCCACCCACCGTGAGTGAACCAGGTTGACAGCCTTGTCAACCAGGTTGAACGTGTGATCGACGATCCTGTCAAGTTTGACAGTAACCCCACCTTCGTGGAACCCTACGAGTCAACAGTTGGATGCAAGCACGTCGAGAAGTCTTCCCAAATACCTAGCGATATATCTAGACGACG
>WNGS01013027.1:0-10319 GCA_020271785.1 Procambarus virginalis
CAGTGGATGATGAACGAAGTGCTAAGAGGGATGGACGGTTGCGCCGTGTATATAGACGAAATTGTGGTGTACGCCGATAGCTGGAAACAACACATGAATCGAATGACGGAGTTATTCCAACGGTTGGAAGAAGCGAACCTGACGGTAAATCTGGCCAAGAGCGAATTCGGTAAGGCCCGATTAGAATACTTAAGTTTCATCGTGGGTCAAGGGAACGTGACTCCGGTAGACCATAAAGGGAAGGCAATCAAAGAATATCCGAATCCCAGGACGAGAAAAGAATTGTTACAATATTTAGGGATGATTGGATACTACAGAGGATTTTGCAAGAACTTCTCGACAGTGGCACACCCTCTGACGGAATTGCTATCTAAGAACGTTAGTTGGAAGTGGGGGGAAGCATGCCAGGAGTCCTTCGAGAAGACCAAGCAGTTATTAACCGAAGCGCCAATGCTGATTTCGCCCGACTTCGAGTCGAACTTTATCTTGTACGTCGACGCTAGTGACGGGGGGATTGGAGCCATGTTAGCTCAAGAGAAGGACGGAGTTCACCGTCCAGTAGCATTCTACTCAAAGAAATTCGAAAAGTACCAGAGGGCTTATAGTACAGTGGAAAAGGAAGCCCTAGCCCTGATCCTGGCACTAAAGCATTTCGACGTCTATGTGGGTGGAGGTACTAGACAGGTGCAAGTGTTCACCGATCATAAACCCCTTGACGTTGGTGCACAGGATGAAGAACACGAACCAAAGGCTGACAAGATGGGCCCTACTGTTACAAGAGTACTGGCTAGAAATCAGGCACATTAAAGGAAGGGAGAATGTGGTAGCAGATGCCCTCTCCCGGATTCACTAACCGATATGACTCTTATTTTAAGGTGAGGGGTATGTTACGGTGCCATCTCCTATCTCCTTTCGTTGCCTGCTGTAAGAGTCATATCGACTCTCCCTACAGGGAGAAACTTGCATTATAAGCCTGTAGGTAAGGGGAAAGAGGCGACCGGATATAAATGAAAGAGTATCCCCTACAGCAGATATGACGTTTGGAATGGACGCTAGCTGTGTGCGGATTGGATGACTCGGGTCACGGGCGACCAATTAGAGCCCGCGTGACGTCACCGAGTGTCCCGGGCTACGCCAACGTCAGAGTTGACCTGACAGCGAAGGGGAGAGGACGCTCCTCTGTCAGCTCTCAAGGATTCGAGGCTAAAACAGGCCTTTCTCAGTGGATTAGAGCTAGCCATCGCAGCCCCACCTTATACATAGGAGGCCCCGCGTTTCTGGGAAGCAAAAAGGAACCAAGTTGAGTGGGCAGAGAAGTGCCAAACTTGGAGAATTGTCGGCGGCGACGGTGGGCGGCGACGCGTGACGTTGAGGGCCTGAAAGGTGTGGCGGGCAGGCATAGCTGTGACTGGGTCACATCCGCTGAGGGTACTGGAGGGACGACACCGTTTCTAGGACAAGGAGCAGCGCCCTGTGGGAGGAACGTGTGTGTGAATATAGTGATCAGCTCAGCGCCCATTGATGGACCAGGAATTGGGATAGCTGAATCCCAGGGATTGGAACGGCGAAGACGCGAAGGCTTCACGACACCTAAGGACCTGTGGGAACGTTCCTGGATCACCGAGGATCGACTCAGGAAGCATAGGACCCTCACACCATCGAGGGACAGGAGTCGTGAGCCAAGGATTGTTAAGGTAGCTCATTTTCCCTCCCATTACCCCTTTGCGAGAGTAGGCTAGATAGGCCATTATATTCACTTATATATGTGGAATAGGATATTAATGCTTTAGTAGCAGAATAGGCTGCAGGGCAGCTTATGTCCATGACTGTCAGAGAGGACAGTGTGTGTGGATGGCAGGACAGTGAAGAAGAGGTTCTGACGTGGTGAAGAGGCCCTTCTGTGAGAGGTGTGACGTCCTGTCTATTTCTGCCAGTTGACAGGAGCCTGGAGAACGTGAGAGAAGGTTGCTGACAATCTCCAGAGTTATTATTATAGTTTCATTTTCTTGTATCACGTTGTAATCTATGTGTGTATCATGTAATTCGTGTCAGTGAATTCACACATTTTACTATTGTGTTTAAGTGTGCCATCCATTGCAAAATTTCTCTATTGAGCATACTCGAGGTTATCAAGTACCATTTAGGGGACATCACGTTCCCATAGAATTTTCTTATTGCCTAGGGAGTGGCACACAGCACAGACTTATATAAAGTGACCCTTAGCCATCCGATCAGTCTAGTGCCTGAATGGCGGCAACTAGTAACGTGGTGGCTAGAGAGAGGTAAAGCCACACGGACCTTCAAAGGGAGTGTACCCTGGGCTGACAGTCCAATAGTAGCTCTTGGGAGTAGCAACACTCTGGCAACAGACAACATATATACACCCACTGAACTGCATCGCTGGGGTGCAGATATAATAACCCAGCTGGCGACCTTGTTGAGGAAGAGATAGAGAAGACAGGCTGGAAAGGAGTTCCTGCAACCTCTTTGTACGGCAGGCAAGACTCAGGGAGGTCATTGTTATAAGGTAAGCCCGAGTCTTCCTTCACTCCACCACGGGTCTAGGCCGGAATTGCTGATAGCAGTTTCCCCGTGGTTGACTGAAGGGCTTCCAGGGTGAGTCAGTGCACCCCTTCAGCGGTGGAAGCAAAGACCTGCGGAGGTGGGCAATGCTGGTCCTCTCCTGTGGGACCACGGAGACTCCGGTGAATCCCGGGAGTCGGAGGGGCTGAGTATTCAGCCTTTCGAGCCCCTAGCAGCCGAGTGTTAGCAGAGCCTCCGGCCCACCCCCCCGTGACAATATATATATATATATATATATATATATATATATATATATATATATAGAAGATATATATATATATATATATATATATATAATATATATATATATAATATACATACATATATATATATATATATATATATATATATATATTTATATATATATCTAATATATCTATATAATATCCTCTCTACTATATCTATATCCCTCTCATATCTATCTATCTCTCTATCTATCTTCTATCTATCTATATATCTAAATATACATGTATATGTATATACAACATACCTGCAGTATATGGCCGGTTTCAAGTTCATGTCGTCTAAGACTTTTTTCTCGATGGTACCCATGTAGAGTTCGCAAACAGGACACCTAGGGGAGAACCCATGGCGACCCCATCTACTTGCTTATACAGTGCCCATCCGGGCTCAAGAAGGGTGCCTCTTTAGTACAAGCTTGGAGTAGTTTTCTCAGAATATTTTCTGGTATGTCAAGAGGAGTACAGGCCGGATCACACACATAAATATATATATAAATATATATATATATTATATATATATATAGAATATATATATATTATAATATATATATATATATAATATTATATATATATATATATATATATATATATATATATATATATGTCGTACCTAGTAGCCAGAACGCACTTCTCAGCCTACTATGCAAGGCCCGATTTGCGTAATAAGCCAAGTTTTCCTGAATTAATATATTTTCTCTAATTTTTTTCTTACGAAATGATAAAGCTACCCATTTCATTATGTATGAGGTCAATTTTTTTTATGGAGTTAAAATTAACGTAGTATATGACCGAACCTAACCAACCCTACCTAACCTAACCTAACCTATCTTTATAGGTTAGGTTAGGTTAGGTACCCGAAAAAGTTGGTTTGGTTAGGTTAGGTAGGTTAGGTAGTCGAAAAAACATTATTTCATGAAAACTGGCTTATTAGGCAAATCGGGCCTTGCATAATAGGCTGAGAAGTGCGTTCTGGCTACTAGGTACGATATATATATATATATCTATATATATATAATAATATATATATATATATATATATATATATATATATATATGGGATCTAAGTTATATAGACCACTACTAATGTCCAAATTACTTTCTTTTGTGATCTGTATCAAAGCAGATTCAATTATGTTTCTGTTATACGTGTTTTTACAATTTGTTATTGAAGAAGCCATCTCCCAATCAATTTGGTGAGCATCTTCTGACAAATGAACAAACAAAGCATTAGACAATTGGCCATGTCTTACAGAGTATTTATGTTGCGATATTCTACATTTCAAATCTTTAGATGTTTGCCCAACATAGAACATATTACGGTCTTTACAAGGTATTTTATAAATGACACAATTATCACTACGAGGGTTGTTTCTAACTAATAGCTTACCAACAGTATTTTCGTATAAAATTTAACTTTTTACACCTCTATAAAGTTTACTATGGAGACTGAAATTGATAATGTTTGCCTTTCTTATATGTTCTTATTCATAGGGAAGATTCTTCACTAAAGTTTAGGTTTACAGAAAACCTACGAATAATCTATCATGTTCATTATTTTTCAGGGCATAGATACAATGTGAAAAAGTCAATTTTTTCTTCAATGTATCTAAGAGCTCTTCGAGTTGTGAGTCCAGAATTCTTAGACGAAGAGTTTAAGAATATTGATTCGATTGGTCTCAAGCTTTGTTACCCACTGAGTTTTTTGGAAGTTTGCCGTAACAAAGCACGTCGTACATATTAATAATATATGCAGTGAAAGAATTCGCCCAAAGAATGTGTTATGTTTCCATATTTCTCTGGGTTTGAGAATATTGTCAAGGCCTTGAAACTTTTTAATATACATGTAATGTTTAGCTACGAAAACACTGTTGGTAAGCTATTAGTTAGGAACAGCCCTCGTAGTGATAATTGTGTCATTTATAAATACCTTGTAAAGACTGTAAATAAATCTTGAGGTAAATACTTCGAAATCTCTATCTCTTTAGGATCTGACTTGGTGTAGTGGGTTAAGACGTACTAGTTATGGCAGCTACTGGAAGGTAGTTGTGCTTTCTGGGTTCGAGGTCCACTGGGTGGGTGTTGTCTAAAGATTGTTAATCATTGTAGTTCAAGCAAGTATGTGCTTATAGCATAGACACGAGTTCTCCCACATTGACAGTGGCTTGATGAAAAACGAACATTAACCCCTCACTAATCTGGTGCCCTTGGGAGGTGAGGATATTTGAGGTAAATACTTCGAAATCTCTATCTCTTTTAAGGGTCTGACTTGGTGTAGTGGGTTAAGGCGTACTAGTTATGGCAGCTACTGGAAAGTAGTTGTGCTTTCTGGGTTCGAGTCCCACTGGGTGTGTTGTCTAAAGATTTAATCTTCTCTTGTGGTTCAAGCAAGTATGTGCTTATAGCATAGACACGAGTTCTCCCACATTGACAGTGGCTTGATGAAAAACGAACATTAACCCCTCACTAATCTGGTGCCCTTGGGAGTTGAGGATATTTGAGGTAAATACTTCGAATCTCTATCTCTTTTAAGGGTCTGACTTGGTGTAGTGGTTTAAGGCGTACTAGTTATGGAGCTACTGGAGGTAGTTGTGCTTTCTGGGTTCGAGGCCCCACTGGTGGGTGTTGTCTAAAGATTGTTAATACTTCACTTTGGTTCAAGCAAGTAGTGTATATATATATATATATATATATATATATATATATATATATATATATATATTGTGACGGTAATCGAGTTGGAAATGGTGGTCGGCAGTCTTCCAACTAGCAGTTGTCATTGCTGGGCCACATATATATAAAAAAAGAAAAGGAAAAAAAAAAGAAAAAAAAGAATGACTGCGTGATTTGGTAATCTGTGGTAAGGTTGTAAAGACGAAAAGCAATAATAAAAAATATGGATTTTAATAACAATAAGAAAACACAAATTGAAATAAATGCAAAAACTTGGCTTACTGGCAAAAACAATAAACAATATAAACATGAAAATAGATTACGTTAATGGGGAGGAGAATTGATATACAAAAGTAAGTAAAATATGAATGCTGGAATATATGCACTAACTATGAACCTCTACTTGACCACACAGAGTGAGTCACTTAGGAGTTCACAGCTTGCGAGCACACAATATTCTGGCTGGCAGAAACGTAAGGGACTCCAACAATAACTGGTGAGGTCTTGTGATTGGCGGGGAGCCGGAGTGGAGTGTTGGTTGGCGGCCAATGAGGAAGCTGGATGGTCGCAGTCGCTAGTTAGGCCGTTGCGGGTTCGGCGCGTCGACCAGGTGCAGCAGTGGGGGGAAGGAGGGAGTTGCTGGTACGTGTGGCGAGCTTATAATACGTTTAGCCACTACAAAACGTATCATGTACGTTGATGAGGACAGGAGTGATTCGCAGAAATGGCAGGCTAAATCTCTGATAAGAGATTATCGTCACAACTCTCCCCCGAAGCCTGCCGTTTCGGGTGAATCACGTCCACTGGAGGTAGAGTGGGAGGTGGAGCTGCCTCTACCTCATGCACTCTGGAGAGGGCATCAGCGATGATGTTGTCAGGCCCCTTGATGTAGCAGATCTTTAAGTTGAAGCCTTGAAGATATAAAGCCCATCGCAGCAGACGTTGGTTATTAAATTGGGCTTGATGTAAAATCTCAGAGGGTTGTGGTCCGAATAGATGGTAGTGGACCTAGCACCGTGCAGATATGGTGCAAAGTGTTGTAAGCTCAGGACGATGGACAGGAGTTCCTTCTCTATAGTACTGTAGTTCTTCTGATGAGGCTTCAACTTGTAACTGTAGTAGCTGACAGGTAGAACCTCCTCGCCTCGCTGCTGCATTAAGACACTTCCGATGCCGGTACCACTGGCGTCGACATGGAGGATGAAAGGCTTCTTGATATCTGGTGAGGCGAGAATGGGATTAGAACAGAGGAGGAATTTGAGTTGTTCGAATGCAACGGTTTGCTCTCTGGTCCAATTATACCGTTGCTTGGGACTGGTTAAGGTGATTAATGGGGTTGCAACAGTGCTAAAATTCTTCACAAACCTACGGTAATAGGAAGCAAGACCAAGGAAGCGCAGGAGCTGCTTCCTGGTAGTAGGCTGTGGATACTGTTGGATTGCTCGAATGTGAATGTTTAACGGAGCCAGGTTGCCACTCCCTATAACATGACCCAGGTACCGCACTTTACCTTTCGCGAAGGTGGACTTGCCCAAATTGATGGTGAGGCCGGCTTTCAGGAGCTTGTAGAACAATCGTTGTAGCTGGAGCAGGTGTTCGCTCCAGGTGTCGGATGCTATCACAATGTCGTCCAGATAGGCATAGGTGTTTTCCAAGCCCTGGATGACGCGGTTGACAGCTCTCTGAAAGGTGGCTGGGGCATTGCAGAGTCCAAAGGGAAGGCGATGGTACCTGTAGAGACCAAAGGGGGTTATAAAGGCGGACAGTACCTTAGCTCGCTCCGTTAAACTCACCTGGTAGTAGCCCTTTAGTAGGTCTACCTGAGACAGGTAGCGGGCATTACCAATGGCATCCAAAATGTCGTCTACTCTGGGTATTGGGTAGGCGTCCTTCACTGTGACCTGGTTCAACTTCCTATAATCCGTACACAGACGGATTTTGCCGTGAGGTTTGGGTACCAGGATGCATGGTGAGGCCCAGGGGGACTCACAGGGGCTAGCCAGTCCATGGTCCAAGAGATACTGTACCTCAGCCCGCATGACTTCCGTTTTGCTCGGGCTGATTCGGTAGAATGGTTGGCGAATCGGCTGGGTGTCAGGTAGCAGTTGGATGTCGTGCCGAGTCACAGTACACTCTTGGGGGTCATCTCGAAACAACTCTTGATATTCTCTGACGAGTTTGATTAGTGGAGCACTATTATCGTCCTGAAAATGATGTTGAAGGTTAGTAAGGATTTCCGAGTTAGAGAGCGCTGGCTCAGTGTCAGTGCTCTCGGAAGGAGAAGCAGGGAAGGTCTCACTGTGGCTGTATGGACCTGTAAATGAGGTGAAATTGGTTAACACAGTGGGAGGAACCCCATGGTAGGGCTTGAGTAAATTAATGTGGCACAACTGGGTCTTCCGCCGCCTATCGGGTGTCTCGAGAACGTAGTTGAAGTTGTTCCGGCACTCCTTAACACGGTAGGGTCCTGAGAACCTGTTCTGTAAAGGAGAACCTGGGATAGGGAAATAGGCAAGCACTAAGTCTCCTGGTGTAAACTTCCTTACTTTACAGTGCCGGTCGTAACGAGTCTTCATCCTCTCCTGGGCTTTCTGTAGGTTGTTGCTAGCAAAGGAATGGACCCTCTCTAGAATGTGTCGGAGATTTTGGAGATACTGGGGCACACTCTGATGCTCACTGAAGGTGTCATCACGTAGAGAATCCTTGAAAGCCTTGAGAGGTGTACGGCACTTACGTCCGTAGAGCATCTCATAAGGAGATACTCCTAGTGACTCGTTGGGAAGACTTCTGAAAATACACATAATTAGATCAATTTGCCTATCCCAATCCTTTGAGGTCTCATTACAGAACTTTTTAAGAGTGCCTTGATGGTTTGATGACTACGCTCGAGAGAACCCTGTGAAGCAGGATGATAGGGGCTGGACAGTACCTGTTTGATGTTGAACTCCTCCAGAGTCCGTTTGAAGAGATCACTGGTGAAGTTGGTACCACAGTCGCTTTGAATCTCCCTCGGAAATCCATACTGGGTGAAGATTTTCAGTAGATTCTTCACCACTGTAGCAGCTGTAATATTTTTTACTGGAACTGCTATCGGAAATCTGGTGGTAGGACACAGGATGGTTAAGATATATGAGTTGCCTGCACTGGTCCGAGGCAAAGGACCAACGCAGTCGATAATGAGCTTGTGGAACGGTTCCTCAGGCACCTGGATGGGTATCAGGGGTGCTCTGGGAATGGAAACGTTCGGTTTCCCGGCTAACTGACACACGTGGCATAATTTGACATGAGATTTGACGTCGTTTACCATACCTGGCCAGTAGTAGTCTTGTCGAATTCCATGGTAAGTCTTGTTGAACCCATAGTGTGACAAAGCGCCGTGGGCCAGGTGTAGAATCGTGGGCCGCAGGCTGGTGGGAATCACTAGTTGTTCAACATTTGCCCAATCGTCCTCGTCCTTCAGTTTACTGGGTCTATACCTGCGATAGAGTATTTCGTTCTCCATAAAGAACCCAGGAACACTGTCGGATTGGGTTTCAGCCTGAAAGAATAATGGTGTCAATGTAAGATCATCTCTCTGTAACTTACGGAACTCCATCGTGGTCAGGTTAGGGGGTAGTTTCGAAGGGTCCTGAGGGACAGCGGTAGCAGTAGAGTCGGCTGGCTGTGGACGTGCAGCTTGAGCACGGGTGGTCACCATAACAGGAGGAGAACCTTCATCACTCTCTTGAACCTTTACTGGGAAATGTTCAAAAATCGGGTTATCCACCACAGAGTTGCTTACCTTGGATATGTCCTTGACGATCAGGTTGTTTGGTTGTTGGTCTTCTGCCAAGTCGTTGCCCAGGAGAAGTTGCACTCCAGGCATGGGAAAAGGCTTTTCCCTGACGGCGACTTGGACTTCACCGGTCACGAAGGGACAATCCAGGAAAACTCGGGCAAGTGGATAAGGAGTTGTAGCAGTAAGGTCAGTGATGAACACAGTCTCTCCTGTGTAGGCGACGTTGGGCACAGCCGATTTCAAAACGATCGATTGTAGAGCCGCTGTGTCCCTTAGGATCTTAAGTCCGAAACGTCCCTCTGAATCTGAACCACGGGTAGAGATAGTTCCTGGATAGAGATGCTTGGTAAAGAGAGAGAGATCATTAGCATGAACACCAACATTCATTACAGGCTTACCGGACTTAGGGTGAGTAGTTTTAGACTTAGGGTTTCGACATTACCTTTAGATTGGGACTTGCTACATTTGTCAATGGAGTGTCCATATAATCTACAATACCTGCAGTACAGTTGAGAGGTACCTTGATCTGGGCTCGCTTTCTCGTAACTGTACCAAGACTTTCTGGTAGGATCTGGAGTCAGCCGGTGGATGAGGCTGTAAGTGTCAGCTGACTTCGCACACTTCACTAATTCAGTCTCTTCCTTGTCTGCTAAGTATAGGCGGACAGGAGGAGGTACACGTCTCAAAAATTCTTCAACCAGTATGAGGTTGACAAGTTCTGAAAAAGTAGAGACATGTGCCGCCTCCAGCCATTTCATGAAATATCTTTGTTTGGTGTTAGCAAATTCTAAGAAGGTGGTGGTACTTGCCTTGACGTAGTCACGAAACTTTCGTCGATAGCTTTCGGTGGAGAGAAGGTAGGCGTCCACACAGCTTGTTTCAGGGTGGTGTAGTCGTTTTCCGAAGCCAAAGTGCTGAGTGTGATTGCTGCTCTACCTGTTAAATGTACTCTGAGAAGGGTAGCCCATTGGTCGTCAGGCCAATTAAGTTGAACAGCAAGGGTCTCAAAAGTGGGAAAGAACACATCAACCTCCGTTTCGAGGAAC
>WNGS01013041.1:0-13072 GCA_020271785.1 Procambarus virginalis
CACGCGCACGCTTTCCTCGACCTGTGCCGCGAGTTCGCGAGTCGGAGTGAGGATGAGGGCGCGGATGGCGCGGCGCCCTTGCTATCTACCGCGGTAGGCGCTGACGCAAGCTGGTGAAGCAAAGGCAACGTGAAGCCCGCGGTCTTGCCGGTGCCGGTCTGTGCGCCAGCGAGCAAATCACCGCCATCAAGTACAGCGGGAATGGCTTGTTGTTGAATGGGTGTAGGAGAGGCATAGCCCGCTTCTGCTACGGCTTTCAACAGGGGCTCGGCGAGTCCCAGTGATTCAAACGACATCTGGAGGGCCCTTGGCAATGGATTTATGAACTTCTAGTGGTTCCCCAGGGCATGTAGACCACCGTGGGAAATTGTAGGGCCCCAGCGCGCTGGAAATCTATCAATTTTGCAAATCGTTGTTGCATGGAGGTCGTCGCATGAGTGCCTCGTAGAATCGCGCCATGAGCTATCTGGTCCTGGCCCGCAAATATCGCCCGCGCAATTTCGAGCAAATGGTCGGGCAGTCACATGTCGTGCAAGCCTTGGTCAACGCCTTGACGCAGCAGCGTTTGCATCACGCCTACTTGTTTACCGGCACGCGAGGCGTCGGCAAGACCACAGTTTCGCGCATCTTGGCGAAATCCCTGAACTGCACAGGTGTCGACGGTCAGGGCGGCATCACGGCCCACCCCTGCGGGCAATGCCAGCCGTGCCGGGATATCGACTCGGGCCGCTTCGTCGACTATGTCGAGCTTGATGCGGCGTCCAATCGCGGCGTCGAGGAAATATCGCAGCTGCTAGACCAGTCTGTGTATAAGCCGGTGGTGGGGCGCTTCAAGGTTTACATGATCGATGAAGTTCATATGCTCTCTGCAACGGCCTTCAATGCGATGTTGAAGACACTCGAAGAGCCGCCTGAGTATTTGAAGTTCGTCTTGGCGACGACCGACCCTCATAAGGTGCCCGTCACGGTGCTGTCGCGGTGTTTGCAGTTCAACCTACGGCCCATGGCAGCGCAGACAGTACTGGAGCATCTGCAGACCATCACGCAAGCAGAAGCTATTGACGCCGAAGCAGCGGCCTTGCGGTTGATCGCGCGTGCGGCGCGGGGGTCAATGCGCGACGCGCTGTCGATTACCGATCAGGCCGTCGCCTTTGCCGGCGGGCGCTTGGACGAGGCGGGTGTGCGCCAGATGCTGGGCTCGGTCGATCGCAGCCATGTGGTGCGGCTGATTGAAGCCATTTCGGGCGGCGATGGCGTGGCCCTGGTGCAGGCTGTCGAGGCCTTGCGCACCTTGGGCCTGTCTGCTGCAGGCGCTCTGGAAGATCTCGCCGAAGCCGTTCAACGTATGGCGGTTGTGCAGGCGGTCGGGCAGGCGGCCACCGATGAAAGCGACCCGGAAGCCGTGCTGTATGCGCGCTTGTCCAGCTTGCTCGCGCCAGACGAATCTCAGCTGCTCTACAGCATCGCCTTGCATGGCCGCGCCGAACTGGCGCTGGCGCCTGACGAGTACGGCGGCTTGCTGATGGTGCTGTTGCGCATGCTGGCGTTCATGCCGGGTGGCAGCCACGCGGCCCATGCTGAAGGCGGCCGTGATGCGGCTGTGGCGTCAACCGCCGGCGCGGCGGCGCGGCAGCTCGCGGAGACGGGCCCGGCAAGGGCGCTGCAGCGACCTCAAGTGGCGCAGGTGCCGGTGCCGGTGCCGGTGCCGATGCAAGCGCGGGCGCGGGCGCAGGCGCCACGGCCGCTCGTGGCCGAGCCGCCTGCGCCCGCCACGCGCGAAGAACTCTCGTCTGTGGAGGCCGCTCTTGAGTCCGGGCCGCGTGCGGTGTCGGGTGACGTTCTGCCATGGGTTGATGCGCCCGAGGGGCAAGGTGATGAAGACGGAGGTGTGGCCTCATCTGGATTCGACGACCCTCTGGGCAACCGCTGGGCTGACGTGGTGTCGGGTCTGGCGGCCGACGGGTCGGTGACGGCACTGGTGCGAGAGCTCGCTTTTCAGTCGCAGTGCGTGGCGATTGATGCTGTAGAAGGTGGCGAGCGCTGGCGCATTCGGGTGGAGCGCGATACGCTGCGCGGGAATGCCCATCGCGAGCGCCTGGAGGCAGCCATGTCGGCGGCACTTGGCCATGCCGTGCGTCTCGAGGTCGAGGCTGGTGTCGCCCTGGACTGCCTGGCCAAGCGCGATGCCGTTGAAAAAGAGCGCCGCCAGCGTGCGGCGCAAACCTTGATCGAGAGCGACCCGATGGTGGTGTCGCTGATGCAGCAATTCAAGACGGCGCGTATCGTGCCGGGCTCGGTGAAGCCCATTTGATCTCCAAATAGAAAGAGGATACCCATGCTCAAAGGTCAACTCGCTGGCTTGATGAAGCAAGCTCAGCAGATGCAAGACAACCTGAAGAAGGCGCAAGACGAACTTGCGCTGGTCGAGGTAGAGGGACAAGCCGGTGCGGGCTTGGTGAAGGTCGTCATGACCTGCAAGCACGACGTCAAGCGCATCACGATCGACCCCAGCCTGCTGTCTGACGACAAGGACATGCTCGAAGACTTGGTGGCAGCGGCATTCAACGATGCCGTGCGCCGCGCGGAAGAAACATCGACGGCCAAAATGAGCAAGCTCACGGCGGGCATGCCCATGCCTCCGGGCATGAAGTTCCCGTTCTGATTGATGGCTTGAGCCTTGGCCGCTGTTGCCACTTCGCTTGACGCCTTGGTTGACGCATTGCGCCGCTTGCCCGGCGTCGGCGTCAAGTCGGCGCAGCGCATGGCCTTCCATCTGATGCAGCATGACCGCGACGGTGCGATGCTGCTGTCGCGTGCTCTTGGCGATGCTGTCAGCCGCCTGCGGCATTGCGAGCGCTGCCACACCTTCAGCGAGACGCCGATCTGCTCGGTGTGCCTGGATCCACAACGCGATGCCAGGCTGTTGTGCGTGGTCGAAACTCCCGCAGATCAGGCTGCTTTAGAGCGCAGCGGCAGCTTCCGTGGTCTGTACTTCGTTTTGATGGGCAAGTTGAGCCCGCTGGACGGCGTGGGCTTACGAGACATCGGTGTGCCCAGATTGATTGATCGCGCGACCGACGGGTCGGTCGAAGAGGTCATCGTCGCCACCAACTTCACCGCCGAGGGTGAGGCCACAGCGCATGTGATTGCCGACGCGCTACGACCGCGCGGTGTACGTGTAACCCGCTTGGCTCGTGGTGTGCCGGTTGGCAGCGAGCTCGAGTACGTC
Source organism: Procambarus virginalis (assembly GCA_020271785.1). Classification (NCBI taxonomy): domain Eukaryota; kingdom Metazoa; phylum Arthropoda; class Malacostraca; order Decapoda; family Cambaridae; genus Procambarus; species Procambarus virginalis. Next base: position 3,230 of record WNGS01013041.1, read on the forward strand.
GATCTTGGCACCATTGCTCACGCGCTGATGGATCGCCGCTGAGGTGCCGCTAACACGACGCTGATGAGTTCACAACAACGTACGGAGACCTGTCTATGACGATTGCCAATTGGTGTGTGTTAATCGCATGCATGCTGCCCCTTGCCTGCGCCGGTATTGCCAAGTCGAGTGGCTTTGGCAAGTCGCGTGCCCTGGGCGGCTTCGATAACAGCGACCCGCGCACCTGGCTGGCCCATCTAGATGGCTATGCCAAGCGAGCCAATGCGGCTCAGGCCAACGGTTTCGAGGCTTTGCCGCTATTCATTGCTGCCGTGGTGCTGGCTCAACAGGCGCGCGCAGATCAGGCGCACATCGATCAGCTGGCTATGGCGTTCATCGCTCTGCGGGTGGTTTACATCGCGCTGTATCTAGCCAACATCAGCACCTTGCGTTCCGTGGTGTGGTCCGTGGCGCTGGGCTGTTGCATCGCTATCTGCTGGCGATATAGGCCGCAGCGCGGTGCAATAAAAAGCCGAGACTGCCTCGGCTTTTTTCGTGGTGCGCCCAGCATGGGCGCACTCTTGTTGGTGAAAGTCCAACCGTAAGTTGATCACGACGAACGAAGCGAAGCGCAACTGCATGAGGGCGACCGAGTGTGGGGAGGAAGCGTGGAGCGAAGCTGCGAGCCGATGAACAAGAACCGGATAGAAGGCGTTGCCGAGCAGGGCGAGCGGGCCATGAACCGCAAAGCTCTCGTGATCAAGGCGAGGCGGCGTAGATCCGGCGGTTGTGCAACGAAGGAGTGCGTTCTTACCTGGGGAGATCTCGCCTTGTGCCTGAAAGGGCGACGGCTGGTGCCGGAGCGAGAAGTCAGCAGAGGCCGTAGTAGTTGAAGCCGGGGCGCAGAGCCAGAAGGCGACAACGAAGGGCCGAACGAGAGTGAGTGACCGAGGACAAAGAGATGTCAAAGGCCATGCATCAGATGCCGGGGTAACCCGGGCGGGTGGGTGTAGCGAGCGGTGAAGCCGCACGGGAACCCATCAGCGATGAAGCCTGCGGCCCGCTCATTGAACACCAGGGCACAGGGTCGGCAAGGCCGAAGGCGGGGGCTGGCACCCTGCTGGAGGCGGCGCTGATGACCTCAAGCTCTCGAACCGCCCGGTGCGGACCCGCACGCCGGGTGGTGTGGCAGGGGTGCCTCCTATCATGGAGGCCCCCTATGCCGATCGGCGAGGTGGGTTGTCTGGCGTGTCGTCTGTCGCGTCGCCTGGGGAGCAGTCAGGCATCGCGCCACGCCGGACGGAGCGACTCAGCGCACTCGCGTGTTCCGGGATGCCGTGGCGAGAGTGTGGTTCGAGCCGCGAGCACCGCGGGCCGGTTGCTTGGTGCGCGCTTTGGCGACGACAGCAGGTCGCTTGGCAGTGCGTGCGGTGCGGGCAGTGCGCTGCTCAGCCATTTTGCGCACCGGTGCACCTCGACTCGTAGCGCGAGCCACTTTGGCGGGTGCAAGCGAGCGCTTGTTTGGCACGTAGATCACCACTTGCTGCCCCCGGCCCAACTTGGCCTGTGGTGAGAGCTTGTTCCATTGGGCGACCTGCGCGCCGCTCACGCCGTAGCGACGCGCCAGGGTTGCCACGCTGTCGCGCTTGCCCGCGCGAACCACCATTTTGCGCAGCGGAGGCACATCGGGTGCCAGGCTCATCATCGCGTTGTCGGCGATCTCTTCAGGCACATTCTGGGTGCGCTGCTGCGAGCGCGGCACCAGCAGGGTCGAGCCCGCCTTGACCAGCATCTTGGGCGGGATGCGGTTGATCTCGCGCAGCTGCGCCTCGCTCATGCCAACCTCTTTGGCGGCGGCGGCAGGGCGCATGGTCTTGGGTACGACCCACGCGGTCCAGGTGGACAGAGGGCCTCGAAAGGCGGCCAGGTTGCGCGCAAACTGCTCGGCGTTGTCGTAGGGGAGGAGAACCTGCGGCGTGCCGTTGGCCAGAATCACCGGCTTGTTGAGCGATGGGTTGAGGGCATGAAATTCGTCGAGCGACATGCCTGCGAGCTTGACCGCCAGCGCCGCATCGATGTCGCGTTTGATCGGCACGCTCACGAAGTAGGGGTGATTGGCCATCGGCGGCAGATTCAGCCCGAATGTTTCTGGGTGGTGGACGATGTTCTTGACGGCTTGCAGCTTAGGCACGTAGTTGCGTGTCTCGGCGGGCATGTTCAGGCTGCTGTAGTCTGTGGGCAGGCCAGCCCGCTGGTTGCGTGCAATAGCACGCTGCACGTTGCCTTCGCCCCAGTTGTAGGCGGCGAGCGCCAGCGGCCAGTCGCCGAACAGGTTGTAGAGGCGCTGCAGGTAATCCAGGGCAGCGCGCGTCGATGCCAGCACATCGCGGCGGTCGTCACGGAAGATGTTCTGCTTGAGGGCGTAGTCCTTGCCCGTCGATGGCACGAACTGCCACATGCCCGATGCCTTCGCCGTGGACAAGGCTTGCGGATTGAACGCGCTCTCGATGAAGGGCAGCAGCGCCAGCTCGGCTGCATGCGGCGGCGCTCGATCTCGCCCAACACGTGGTAGAGATAGCGGCCCGAGCGCTCGGTCATACGTTGCACGTACTCGGGGCGTGAGGCATACCACTGTTCATGCTGGCGCACGATGGGGCTGTCGAGATCGGGAACGGCAAAGCCCTTGCGCACGCGTGCCAACAAGTCGGTCTTTGCTGTGCTGTCGTTCAGGTCGACGGTGTTTTGCGGCTCGATCGCGTCGGTCGGCGTGCCGATGGCATCCTGGCCTGTCTCGGACGAAGCTTCGGTGGCCGGCAGATCAACAGGCTGAGACGTCGCGAGGCTCATGCTGCCTGCCATGCGCGCGTGGTTGCCATTGAGATCGACGAGCGAGCGTCCGGCGCCGGTAGGTTGCTGCTCAATCAGCTGCGCAGGCGTTTGCGCTTGGGGCAGCGCTGCCTTTTGTACATCGGCATGCTTGTCGCCCTCGATGGAGGCACAAGCACCCAGGCCGCAAATGGCCAAGACGGCAAGCGCGCGCGCGGTCACGCGTCTCGTTGCTTGTGCAGCGGCGGATGGGCAAACTGCCTGTGTATTCGGTTGTATGGGATGGGTCATCAGGTTCATCTGAAATTGTTCTTCCACTGTCTGAGTGCGGTAAACACCGCAACAGGATTGGCGCTCTGTGCCCCGTGTTGTCGGCCGACTCAAGTAGTTCGGCACTGGGGTCGGGGCGCAGGCTGCGCAGGAAAGGGTTGACTTGCTGCTCGCGGCTCAGCGTCGTGGGCAGGGTGGGGCGACCTTGAGCGCGCAGGCGTTCGCACTCGCTCATGTAGTTTGTGACGTCGGTGTTGACGGCTCAACGGCATGTGCGAAGCGCAAATAGACAAGGTGTACTCGTGTGTGCAGCACACGCGGCTGCTGCCTGGAAGGGTGCGATGCGGCACAGAGAATCGGCCAGCTGCGCAGCCGTGCCGTCAAACAGGCGACCACAGCCACCCGAGAAGAGCGTGTCACCGCAGAAAAAATTGGGTCATTCGAGTCGACCGGAGTGGTGGTGTGCACCGACTCGCAGAAGTAGGCGACATGGCCGGCGGTATGTCCGGGTACGTCGCTCACATGCCATTCGTGGTCAAGCAGTTGCAAACAGTCTCCTTCACGAACAGCCTGGGTGCGGCCAGGGAAGGCCTCATGGGCCGGGCCGATCACCGGGCCGGCGAGCCGAGGCAGCAGTGCTTCGATGCCGTCGACGTGATCGCCGTGTGGATGGGTCACTAGAATGCCCACCAACTTCAGTGAGCCTGCATCGAGAGCTTGCTCCACCGGCGCCGCGTCACCCGGATCGACCACAATGGCTTCATCGCCGTTGTGCAGCATCCAGATGTAGTTGTCTACGAAGGCGGGCAGCGCGAATAGTTCCATGACTCAACCGACCCGATATAGAGTTGCACCCCTGGCTGGCCACGCCTGCTGGCCGCTATTTGCATGCCGGGAACAGCTGCAGTTGGATCGTGCGGTTGCAGACGTCTTTGGTTTTCATGCGCTGCAGCTCGGCTTGCCTGAGCTCGACGCATTACGGGCCAATCGCATGCCGCATCGGTGGGTGGCGCTTGATAGCGCCTATGCGGGCTGGCGCGCTGTGCGCGACCAACAAGCAGACTCGTCACGCCCGGCACCGTATGTGGCGCAGCCGATACCGAGTTGAGTTTGCGCTGCGACTTCGAGTCTTTGCCCTTGCCCAACAACTGCCTGGATCTGGTGGTGTTGCCACATGCGCTGGAACTGGCCCGTGATCCACATGAAACCCTGCACGAGGTCGAGAGAGTGTTGGTGCCCGAGGGTAAGGTCATCATCGTGGGGTTCAATCCGGCGAGCCTGTGGGGGATGTGGCACAAGCTAGGGCACCTGGGCTTGAAGAGTGCAACCGTGTTGCCCCGTGAGTTCATCGCTTACTGGCGCCTGCGCGACTGGCTGCGCCTGCTGGGCCTCGAAGTGGAGACGGGCTGCTTCGGCTGTTATCGGCCCGCGGTGCAATCTGAGCGCATGCTGGAGCGCTTTGGCTGGATGGACGACGCAGGTGATCGTTGGTGGCCGGTGCTCGGCGCGGTGTATTTCATCGTGGCAGTCAAGCGCGTCAAGGGGATGCACTTGGTGGGCAAGATCCGCCGCGCCAAACCCAGTCGCCACCCGGCTTCAGTTGTGGCGGCCAACAAGAACAAGGACATGACCTGATGACGATAGCGGCGAAATCGGCCAATGCGGGGGCGGGCGAGCCGCCGTCGCACGTGGTGGTCTACACCGATGGTGCCTGCAAGGGCAACCCGGGCCCGGGCGGTTGGGGTGCGTGGCTCAGCAGCGCAGGGCATGAAAAAGAGCTTAGTGGTGGCGAGGCGCTGACCACCAACAACCGCATGGAGCTGACAGCGGTGATCGAGGCTTTGACCACCTTGAAGCGGCGCTGCGAGGTAGTGATCTACACCGACAGCGAGTATGTGCGCAAAGGCATCACTGAATGGATGACGGGCTGGAAGCGTCGTGGCTGGAAGACCGCTGACGGCAAGCCGGTGAAGAACGTCGAGCTGTGGCAGAGGCTGGAAGCAGCCGCCGCCGCACACAAGGTGGAGTGGCGCTGGGTCAAGGGGCACTCGGGCGACCCCGGCAATGAGCGCGCCGATGCGCTGGCCAACAAGGGCGCGGCGCCGTTCATGTGAGCCCAGCGAAGCGCGCTGCGGCACCCGCACGGCGCGCTGGAATACGCAGGTGACGAACTGATGAGCACCTTGTGGCTGAAGCGCTCAGAGGTATAGACCATGTAGGCCTTGTCGAAGTATTCAATGCCGCTTGGGCCGTCGACGCGGATAGCTCGCGGCAGCAGTCCGTAGCGTTGAAAGCCGGCATGCTCGTAGAGCTGACGGCATAGAGGCTGCTGACCGATACGGTCAGCGTCAGCATCTCAAGACCAGACGCTGCACTGGCCTGATCGATGCAGCTTTGCAGCAGGCGCGGGCCAAACCCCGTCCGCCATGGCTGGGGCGCACCAGCATGCTGGCCAAGTTGGATATGTGGCGAAGCTTTTGTAGCGATTCGCGCTCCAGGCTGACTGCACCGATCACAGATTGCCTTCGAAGGCGCGGAGCAAGAACGTGCCGCCCAAGGGGTCAGACAAACCCAGGCGCACGATGTAGCTCTCGGCGAGAGCGCCTGTTCGGTTTCGACATCAGACACGAACGCATCGGGGTGGCGTGCAAGCCTTCGTCACGCAGGTTCTTGTAGCCGCCCTCAGATCGGCCGGGCCGAGCCGGCGGATCGTCCACGTGAGTTGTTCATTCGCGTTCATGCGTTGAGGTGTTGTGGCGTGTTGAAGTTGCGAAAGGCCCCGGGGTCGTCAAACAAGACTTCGCAAGCTTGCCACCGTGTGAGGCATTCGTCCAGTTTCCGATGCCCGGCGCTGAGGTGGTCGGACAGATTCACTCGCCAAGTGCCTTCTTAGTAAACACAAGGTGGGTTGCCTGCGGCCTGCTGCCACGGCCAATGTGGCTTGGCAGTGTTTGAGCATCAGTTCCCGGGCCCAGGCGACCCACCAGATCTGCGGGCAAGTGCGGTACGTCGCATGGCACCACGGCCAGATAGGGCGTGTGCAGCGCAGCAATCCGGTCAGGATGCCAGCCAGGGGCCAGGGTAGTTCGGCACGCCAGCTGGCAGATCATCAGAGCAAACCTGCGCTTGAACGGGTTGAGCCAACGAGGTGTAGTCGTTGGCATGGCGATTGGCGCTGATGATGATGCGGCCAACTTGCGGCGCCAGCGCGCGCAATACATGCGTGACCAGTGGCTCGCCGCGATAGCTCATCAAGCCCTTGTCTTGCCCGCCCATGCGGCGGCCCATGCCGCCGGCCAGCACGATGCCCGTGATGTCGGCACGGCAAATGACGTTGGGGACATTGGAGGCATTGGGTGGAGCCAAGGCAGGCACGCTCAACCGCCTATGTAGCTCATCTCGATCTTGCGGGTCGCGGGGCGACCACTTGGTTCGCCGCGCTCACTTCGCAGTTGCGAGTAGCGATCCTGGCGTTGCGCCCAGGTGCCGGCGATGGCTTGCGTGATGGCGGCGTCGGCGGCGCCGTCTCGCAGCATGGCGCGCAGGTCGAAGCCCTGGCTGGCAAACAAGCACAAGAACAGCCGCCCGTCGGTGGACCACGGCGCGCGCGGTTGCAGTCGTCGCAGAATGCACGCGTGACGCTCGATACCAGGCCCGATCGAGCCCGCGCCGTCGGCGTAGCAGTAGCGCTGGGCCGTTTATCACACCGCTGCGCGGCTCGGCAATCGGCAGCAGTGGATGCTCGGCTTGGATGCGCGACACGATTTCGGCCGATGGCAGCACGTCGTCGAGTCGCCAGCCGTTGGTCGAGCCCACGTCCATGAATTCGATGAAGCGCAGCTCGATGCCGGTGCCGCGAAAGTGTCGAGCCATAGGCAGGATTTGATCGGCGTTGACCGCTGCGCTGCACCACCATGTTCACCTTCAGCGGTGCCAGGCCACGGCTTGCGCGGCGTCGATGCCGGCGAGTACCTCAGACACGGGGAAGCCGGCATCGTTCATAGCGGCGAAAGGTGGTGTCGTCCAGTGCATCGAGGCTGATCGTCACGCGCTTCAAACCGGCGTCTTTCAAGGCGCGGGCCTTGCGGGCCAGTAGTGAGCCGTTGGTGGTGAGAGTCAGCTCTGGCGGCTCGCCCTCCGGGGTACGCAGCTCGGCCAGCATCGCGACGAGGCACTCCAGGTCTTTGCGCATCAAGGGCTCGCCTCCGGTGAGGCGCAGCTTGCGCACTCCCAGGCTCACGAAGATTGCGCGCCGTGCGAGTGATCTCTTCAAAGCTGAGCACCTCGGGGTGAGGCAGAAAGTGATGGTCGCGGTAGGCAGCGCGCGGCATGCAGTAGCCACAGCGAAGTTGCAGCGGTCGGTGACCGATATGCGCAGGTCGTGAAGCGGGCGCTGCCGCTGGTCGTGCACCGCAGCGATAGGCGAGTGCGCGGCCAAGGTGAACGGAAGGGCGCTGATCGCTTTGATCGATCAGCGGGATGACCAAGGGGGGGGCGCTGCGCTCACTCATGGGCGCAATTGTGCCCGGGTTCGAAGTCCGGAAACTTGTGGGTGGTTACGAATGCGGTGATGGTGTGTCAGGCGGTCGCTGGTGGTCTCGGCGCGAATGGGGGTTGCAATGAACCCGAAGGCAACGCTAAGGCAACGCTAAGGGCAGCGCTGAACCGCGTCAGCAAGAGGGTGCTCGACCTAGAGGCGATCAAGGTCAGCGAACGCTGGGGGCTCAGGTGTCGATGTGAGAAGCGGCGTCGCGGCTTTCACTTCTGGCAACGCGCGGCGTGCTCCGTTGAAGCGTTGCGTCCAGTAAGACACGTTCATAGTCTTCGATTCGTACCTCGCCGCCTGTGCGCGGGGAGTGGATGAACTTGTTGTTGCCAACATAGATGCCACGTGCGAGAAGGTGCGGCGTAGCGTATTGAAAAACACCAGATCACCCGGGCGCAGCTGGTCGCGCGGGATGTCGAGCAGGCCGGGTGCACGGGCCTGATCTTCGGCACGGCGCGGCAGCACAAGGCCCACACTGTTTTCAAAGATGTAGCGGGTGAAGCCGCTGCAGTCAAAACCGCTTTCGACCGATTGCCCGCCGCGGCGGTATGGCACGCCCAGGAAGTTCATGGCCGACAGCACCAGGTCCGACGCCACATCGCCGGCTTTGTCGCGCATCTGGCGGGCCACACCTTTCGCGCTGCTTGCCACAGGTTCGACCAGGTTGCGTTCTTGCAGAAAGCGAGCAACCGAGTCAGAAGACGGCGAATCCGCAGCCGCTGAGGCGGCGAGCGGGATGGCCGGAGCAGCAGCGACCGGAGCCGGGGCCGGAGCAGTTTGAGCCCAGGCGCTGGACGTGGCGACCAGAACGATGGCGGAGGCGGAGCGAGCCGACTGGCGTGCAAACCAGCGCAGGGCGGCTCCGTGCGTCAAACGAAAAAGCATGGGCGCGAGACTACGGAAGCCTGCATCTAGCGTCAAGCCTAATAACCCCTGAATATTGCGCAATGAGGCCGATATTGGGTCTGGCGGGGCCTACCATATTGATTGACAAAGTTGATTGATATATGGCGCAGATATTCATACGCGGGCTCAGTCGGTGGTTTGAGCGCCTGACATTTGCTCGATTTGTTCGGTGATTTCAAGCCAGCGGGTTTCGAGTGTTTCAATCTCGTCGCCTAGTTGCTTGAGCTTGCGGCCTTGCTCGCCGCGCTCTGTGCGGACAGGCTGGGGGACGCCAGTGCGTCAGAAATCCGGGCCGATTCGGCTTGCCTGGCCGCAACGCGGGTTTCGATTTTTGCCAGCTCGGTCTTGAGCGGTTTGATCTGCTCGGCGAGCTTGGCTCGGGCTTGCGCCTGCGCTTTGCGCTCGTCTTTGCGGTTTGCACCGCGAGCACTGCCGAGTTCGTCGTGGCCTGCTGCGGCAGCGGGTGCGGCGACGGCCACGCTGCCTGCGGGCGCATTGCGCGCCTCGTTGGCCGCACGGGTCCTGCTCGCGCGCTTGCTCTTGCAGCCAGCGCTGGTAGTCGTCGAGGTCGCCGTCGAACGGGGCGCAGCGCGCCGCCTGCGACCAGCCAGAACTCATCGCACACCTCGCGCAGCAGCGCCCGGTCGTGGCTGACCAGCATCACCGTGCCCTCAAACTCGTTGAGCGCCATGCTCAGCGCCTCGCGCGTGGCCAGGTCCAGATGATTGGTGGGCTCGTCAAGCAGCAGCAGGTTGGGGCGTTGCCACACCAGCAGGGCCAGCACCAGACGCGCCTTTTCGCCGCCCCGACATCGTACCCACGGGCTGCAGGGCCATCTCGCCGCTGAATTTGAAGCCGCCGATGAAGTCGCGCAGCTCTTGCTCGCGGGCCTGCGGGCTGACCTGCTTGGCCAGCCGGATGATGTGCGACAGCGCGCCTATCGTCGGGTCGCAGCACGTCCATCTCTTGCTGCGCAAAGTAGCCGATCGACAGGCCCTTGCCTTCTGTGATTTGCCCGCTCAGGCGCGGCTGCGCGCCGGGCCAGCGTCTTGACCAGGGTGGACTTGCCTTGCCCGTTGGCACCCAGGATGCCGATGCGTTGCCCGGCAGCACCGAGGCACTCACGTTGTGACGATGGTGAGGTCCCCCTCGGGCGTCTGGTATCCGCAATTCATGTCGCGCATCGCCAGCATCGTGGTTGGGCAGGCTGGCTGGCGGTTGAAACTCAAAGCTGAATTCGCGTGCCGCCAGAATCGGCGCGAGCTTTCCATGCGCTCCAGCGCCTCACGCGGCTCTGTGCCTGTTGGCCTTGCGGT
>WNGS01013053.1:0-16830 GCA_020271785.1 Procambarus virginalis
TAATATTGTTTTCACCAGAGAAGACATCATCAATCGACCTAAAAAATATAAGGAATATCTTGTTACCGGTTTTCCCAAAGAGTATCCTCTTGATAGAGCTTATTACCTTGAAGGAGTCTACAAGGCAAGACGAATGCATAAGGATGGTCAACCTCTCAACAGGATCATCATTGTTTGGAATGGCAGTGACCCTCCCCTGAACATTACACCTTCTTTGGACATTTCATCCCATCAAGTCCTATAAAACCTTGGGTATCCCCCCTGTTGTTTGTTATAAGTGCCACGGTACTCATCATATCTCTAGGTACTGTGAACGTGACCCGTGTGTGGGCTCTGTGCTGAACAGCACAATACAAGGGATTGTCCTCACAGGGACCCCCTACCCTTGAGGACGGGGAGGAAGCCTCTCCTCCGGTCCGGAAGTGTCCCAGGTGTATGCGTCAAGGTGTAAATGTTTGGCATCGTGACTGCCCTCGACGCCCCGCCCCTCTAGCATGAGCAGGACGCCAGTGGCGTCTGGTCCAGCTGCAGGAGGCACCCAGCAGGCAGCTCTTGATGTCACCTCTAGTAAGCAGTTTCCAACCCTCGACGGACTACAGCAAACAAGCAAAGATACAAAAGAAATTGACTGGGTTAAAAAAGAAAATTACTGAATTGGAAATAAAATACAAACATTAGAGACGAATCTGCCCGGTGATAGTGGTGTAGTGAATCATGCTAGCGATAGTGATCAAGTAAACTCTCCCAGCACCAGTAGTGATGTGAGTGGTAATGTTGCAGCTGCTGAGGCTACTTCACCTATCTCTCCGGAACGTGAGTGTCAAATCCTCGTGGGGCATGGTGTTAGAGTAGTCATTGATCCCTCACTGGCACCCCAACTAGATCGTCAAGACACCCTTGATTTGGTTGGAGGTAAAGAGTTTAAGAGAACACCAACTCTACTCAGGTTAGACGCCTCCTAGACAAAAGTACTCAGGACACACGGGACAAAATTACTTATGTTGTCCAAGTGATTAACGACCTTAAATGTTACCTTCATTCCCTTACCGCTTAACCATGGCTCATCAAACAAAACAATTAAGTTTCTTTCTTGGAATATTCGAAGTGTTTATCTTCGGATAAATGACGTAATCTTGTATGCTAAAATGAGAGACGTGGATGTGATCTGTTTACAGGAACCATATACGTCCACAACTATCAAGAAGGTCCCACCCAGGATACCTGGGTATATAGCATACAACAACGATATTGGAACTGGTTACTAACGTATATTAAGAGTGGATTAATCTGTAAACTAATTAAAAATCACAGGAGTGATAGTATACATTATCAAAAATTCAAATTACAAACTGCAAATAGCCATTTCCTATTGTATAACATATATGGACGATGTAGTGTACTTAAAGCAGACCTGCTACCGAAACCTACAGGTAACACAGGTATGTTATGTATGGGTGACTTTAATGCTCGTCACACTGCTCTTGGTGATGTTCAGTGTAACAATAATGGAAGGGTCTTCTTGAAATACCTTAATGATCATAATATTACTGTGTATGATACTGATAAACAGACCCATTTATTGGGGGTAGGCTGGATTATGTGATTGGATACAGCCTAGTAGATAGCAACGTCAACGTTAAGCTCATCCCAGAACTAGTAAGTGATCACTTTGCAATATATTGTGAATACAATGTGGCGGATATTAGGTCCAATCCTCATCCTAGAGTTAAAATTAACATTCCAGACAATCTTAAACAGCACTTTAAGGCTTATGTACATAAGTGGTACACTGGGTATACACCTGTCTCAGTGGACCACTTTTACAATGATCTTGTCAGTATCATTACCGGTTATTATGATACCTGGGTTAAATCAAGGAAAAAAAGAACACTCGTTCTTCCTCATGGACAGAGGATCCTATTATCATTGCAGAGCGAGCTAAAGTGCTTCAGCTTGCTGACTCTTATAAACGAGACAAAACAGCTGACAATTTACTTGCATTCCTTAATGCCAACAGAGATTTTCGCGAGCTTAAGGGTCAAGTTAAGAACACATATTGGGAACAATTCCTACAAGGTATCAATAGAACTACAACATTATCAGAAATGTGGAACAAAATTAAAAACATTACCAAACCTTCAGCCCCAGTTCAGCTTCATCATACTCCTGCAGAATATGCTGACATGCTCCTAGCTGAATGGTCTAGTGTCTCACAAATTTCTTCCTTACCCCCAGATATACAGCAGCATTTAAGACATACCAACATTAACAGAAACTTTAATATTGAAATAGCACGCTCCTCACCAGATTTAACAGATCAGTTTGCTATAACCCCCTTTGAATTAACATCAGCATTAGGAAAACCTAAGCAAACTGCCCCTGGTGAGGATGGTATAACTTATAACATTTTGAGCTTACTGAATGATGTCCCTAGCCACCCTCTGCTTGACCTCTATCAAATGAGTCTCTCACAAGGTATCTTGCCAAAGAAATGGACACAAAGTCTCATAATACCAATTCCTAAACCTAACTCTCAAAAATTCAGACCCATTTCCCTTACATCTTGCATGTGTAAAGTCTTGGAGAGAATTGTTCTCAATCGTGTCATGTTTCAGGTCAAAGAAAAACTGGCCCCAAACCTATATGGGTTCATGCCCAAGTGTAGCACACAAACATGCTTTGCTGAATATTTTGTAAACTCCCAGGATGGGACACAGGCAGCCTTTATTGACCTAAAGTCAGCTTTCGATGTAGCGAATGGCGAAATAATATTAGAGCAACTTGCTGAATTTGGAATCAAAGGTAATCTTCTGAGTTGGATAAAGAGCTACCTATCCAACAGGCGTGCTAGTGTCCTATTTAAAGGAGTTAAAAGTACAAGGACAGATGCATTCGAACTAGGCACACCTCAAGGTGGTGTCCTAAGCCCTATGCTCTTCAATATACTTATGCACAAACTTATCCATGACATACCTGTACAACCTACGGAAACTGTTATATGTTATGCTGATGATATTTGTATTATGGCACACAGTAAACCAAGGCTACAAGTGTTACTTGATGCATTCTCCAAGAAAGTAGTAGAATGTGGCCTCATAATCTCTGTTGATAAAACAAGGGTTCTTATTCCCCATTCTCTTCATGTTAACTATACTATTAATGGAGTGCCCGTGGAGACTTGCGAGTCTTATAAATATCTTGGAGTCGAGGTTAATGATGCAAATCTCGTCAGCAACCTGCGCAAAAAACTAGTTGAGCGTCTTAAACCTCTCAAAACTCTTGTTGGCAAAGGATTTGGCATTAACATAAAATATGCCCGTAGTTTTTATATTGCCTTTGTACGATCTGTTGTTGATTATTATGCCTTGCATCTTCTTAATTTTTCACCTAAACAATTACAAGGCCTAGATGTAGTACAGAATGATGCCATGCGCATCATCCTGGGTTGTCCTAGAACTGTCAGAATTGTTAACATGAGAAAGGAACTAAACTTACCTTCCATTTACGAAAGAATAGTTCTACTTAGTACTATGTTTTGCGCCAAAACTTTGAAGAATAATGGTCCCCCCAGCTCTATTCAAATTAAATTGAGATCCATTCTAAACAATTCTGACTGTTCCCTCAATCCGCCGCAAAAAGCTCCCTACAGTGTGTGGCTCAGTTGTTGTGCCTATAATCTTCAGAAACTGAATGTGTCTCTTAACCCTGATAAAACTGTTCACTATATTCCCCCTTGGAAAGATGTGGAGGTCTCTCTGCATTATACCCCCATCAGTGTTAAACAAATGTATAACACTGACATTTTGAGATGTATAACATTAGAAGCTATTGACAGTCATCTTCAAATTCTCAAACCGACTGAATCCTATGCCTTTACTGATGGCTCTGTGCAGTTAGGCACTGGTAGAACAGGTTGTGCATGTGCAGTGTATAAAGGGAATGAAATGATCATGTCTAGTACACAGAGATTGAACAACTGGGCTAGCACGACACAGACCGAGCTAGTGGGCATTTATCTAGCCACTGAATACCTTAAGCTCAATGGTGGTGGAGTTATTTTCTGTGACTCTAAAAGTGCTCTGCAGTCCTTAAATAACCCATCACAATGTATGTCGGAAGTAGCTTGTAATATTAAATGGAATGTAATTTTTGCCAATGATAATAACTCTTGTATAAAATTTGTGTGGATCCCATCCCATGTTGGAGTTGGAAAACATGACTTCGTAGATCGATTGGCCAATGAGGCTTGCAGGAAAGAAAACATTGATTATGACTTTGGACTATCTAATGCAGTTATTAGAAACATACAAATTAAAGAAATTAATTCAGATTTAGAAGAACTAAGAAATGCCCAGAGACCTGAAAGCTGCAGTATTAAAAGTTATGACAAGTTTTGTAATAATAGGTATTTGTATGGTCAGCATAGTAGCCGAACCAGGCAATGTGATGTAGTCATTGCGCGAATTCGCCTTGGCTATAGACACATCTGGCAGGTTAGTGAGGCTGAGCCACTACCAGAATACTCAGATTGTAAACTCTGTGATAAACCTTTAATGCATTCACTAGAACACTACATTGATGAATGTGAAACCGTAAAGGACTTTAGACCTCCTGGCCTCTTGTACCACCAACTGTGTAACTATTTTATTGACTCAGGTGTTCTGGACGACATCCTAACAATTTACCCAAAATTTGCTTGTCCATTTTAAAGAATGAAGAACAATTTTTATGTATATTACTTCTAAGCTGCATCACCTATGAACCCATCCCTGCCCTTGTGTGGCAGTGCACAGTAGAAACTTGTTTTCACATATCCATATATTAAAACATTGATTGTAACCATGATATATATGTGCTTCAGCCTACAGTTTAGACCTATTGTCTTATGTATGACCCTCTATCCTGCGTGACAGTGAATACTAGCATTATCCTCACTTTAATCAGACTATCAAAATCCTCAGATTAGGCAAAATTGTAATTAATTTTGTCAATAAAGATGTTAATAATAATAATAACACTTTTACTACACCGATGATGATACTTTTCAAAACGCTTGTACTCTCTAGAGTGGAGTACTGCTGCACAATGACAACCCCTTTCAAAGCTGGAGAAATTGCTGACCTGGAGAGCGTGCAGAGAGCCTTTACTGCTAGAATCCACTCAGTAAAACATCTAAACTACTGGGACCGACTAAAGAGCCTAAATCTGTACTCCCTTGATCCCTTGAGCGCAGGCGGGAGAGGTACATAATAATTTACACGTGGAAAATATTAGAGGGGCTGGTCCTAAACCTGCACACAGAAATAACATCACATGAGACCAGAAGACATGGCAGGATGTGCAGAATACCCCCGTTGAAAAGCAAAGGTGCAACAGGTACTCTGAGAGAGAACTCTATCAACATCAGAGGCCCGAGACTGTTCAACACGTTTCCGCTACACATAAGGGACATAACTGGCCGACCCCTCAGTGTTCAAGAGAGAACTGGATAAGCACCTCCAAGGATACCTGATCAACCAGGCTGTGACTCATACGTCAGGCTGCGAGCAGCCGCTTCCAACAGCCTGGTTGATTAGTCTGGCAACCAGGAGACCTGGTCGACGACCGGGGCGCGGGGACGCTAAGCCCCGGAAGCACCTCAAGGTAACCTCAAGGTAACTTCACACCGAGGCATAAATTTTGTATTGAGAATAGGTATACAGCTGTCAAGGAAGCCGTTGACAGACAGATATACAGATATTATTTCTCTGTTTACAACAGAACTTGCTGCATACATTGTCATAACTGATGAATCTTTTCCAGGCAAGGCAGACTAGCTGGAGACAAACTTCCTTGAAATCGGGAGATACTAGGTTTAAATCCTTGTTATCATGCTGTGTTATATACCAGTCCCATTGGTCTACAATTGCAATAGTTGTTCTTGCTCTAATTTCTCCTGATCTGTCTCGTCCCCACACACAGCAAGTGAGATGGCATTGAATAAACAATTGCCATCTCCTTTAACACTTAACTGGCATACGGCAGTTGATCGTTATTCCTCCACAAATTTTAAGGATTTCTGTAGCCGTCTTGTTCTCCGAAAATCCAACATTTGCAGCAACCTTAATGTAAACCTGACCAAATGTAAACTGTCAACAAAATTACTTGCACACCCTCCGTCACTATGTGATAGAGTGCGAAATGATACGTAAATTCAAAGACAATTTTTAACAAACGTTCAATAAATTTGTAAATGATTGCAATTGCGATTGTCATGTTGCAATTGTTTCTTAGAGAGTTAGGCGTAATTAAGGATGATAGAAAATCACTTACAATTAATGCATCTCGTTTGGAGACTTGTACACATTTTAATGTAAGAAGCAATGCAAATAGTTCTATCTGATGGGTAGAGGCAACTCCACCTGCACCCGTGAGGCGCTGTAGGAAACCATCAGTGTATACGATTTGAGAGGTTACCTTGAGGTGCTTCCGGGGCTTAGCGTCCCCGCGGCCCGTCGTCGACCAGGTCTCCTGGTTGCCGGACTGATCAACCAGGCTGTTGGACGCAGCTGCTCGCAGCCTGACGTATGAGTCACAGCCGAATGCATGATAGAGCTGATAAGTTAGCCAAAGAATCTGCCTTTAAAGGAGCCGTTGAGTGTAACTTTGGATTGTCAATGAGCAATCTGAGAGCAGCAGTACACCGAGAACTTCAACAAGATCTTGTAGATCTGAGGCAAAGTGAAATTGACACCAGTAATTCCATCTATCATCATACTATCATGCAAGAGGAGCCACACATCTATGGATCATCCAATAAAATCAGCAGACTTCTAGATGTTACTGCTGCTCGGCTTAGACTCGGTTACAAGTATCTCTGGGAATTCTCATTATCTGCCGATGTAGACCTGACCAAATGTAAACTGTGTCAACAAAATTATTCGCACACCCTCCGTCACTATGTGATGGAGTGCGAAAAGATACGTGAATTTAGAGACAATTCTATAACCAATGTTCCAGCGATGTGTAAATATTTCATTCAAAATGATCTGCTACCAGAAATTTTAGCCAAATATCCCCAGTTTGCTAACTGTAGGTAGTAACTGAGTGATTGTAACCTATCCACCGCTGCCCACTGGATGGGAGGCGGTGTGCAGGACAAACATATAAATTTTGACACTAGCTCTCCACATATGTCAGTTGCTTAATTTAGAACCTGTACTTGAGGTCGATCTCGAACCCATTGTTGATGTGACGACTTATATTGAATTTTGTAACTAGCTCATCAAGATTGTAACTTGCTTAGCTAATTGAATTGTGGGGCTCAGTCCTGAGCCCATTATGTGCCTCTGTAACCCTTTTCCACTACCCGCCCACAACAGGGGTATGGGGTGCATAATAAAGAACTAAACTAACTAACTAATGGTTGATCGGTATCCTTTGGAGGTGTTTATCCAGTTCTCTCTTGAACACTGTGAGGGTTTGCCAGTTATGCCCCTTGTGTAGCGGAGCGTGTTGAACAGTCTCGGCCTCTGATGTTGATAGAGTTCTCTCTCAGAGTACTGTTGCACCTCTGCTTTTCAACGAGGGTATTCTGCACATCCTGCCATGTCTTCTGGTCTCATGTGATGTTATTTCTGTGTGGTTTGGGACCAGCCCCCTAATATTTTCACGTGTAAATTATTATGTACCTCTCCCGCCTGCGCTCAGGGAGTACAGATTTAGGCTCTTTAGTCGGTCCCAGTAGTTTAGATGTTTACTGAGTGGATTCTAGCAGTAAAGGCTCTCTGCACGCTCTCCAGGTCAGCAATTTCTCCAGCTTTGAAAGGGGCTGTCATTGTGCAGCAGTACTCCACTCTAGAGAGCACAAGCGTTTAGAAAAGTATCATCATCGGTATAGCATCTCTAGTGTAAAAAGTTCTTGTTATCAACCTGTCATTTTTCTTGCAGTTGTGACGGCTACTTTATTGTGTTCTTTAAAGGTAAGGTCTTCCGACATGAGTACACCCAGATCCTTTACATTGCCTTTTCGTTCTATGTTATGATTTGCCTGAGTTTTGCACGTGGTTTCCGTTTTTATACTTTCATTTTTTCCATAGCGCATGAGCTATGGAAAACTTATATTCGTTAAACAACATATAGTTTTCTGTAGCCCATAGAAAGACCTGATCTACATCTGACTGGAGGTTTGCCGTGTCCTCTATGTTGCCTACTCTCACGAAGATCCTAGTGTCATCTGCAAAGGATGATACAGTACTATAGGTTGTGTTCTTGTCTATGTCCGATATGAGGATGAGAAAAAGTACTGGAGCAAGCACAGTACCCTGGGGGACTGAGCTCTTCACGGTTGTTGGGCTGGATTTTATTTTGTTGACTATTACACAACGGGTTCTGTTGGTCAGGAAATTGTAGATCCATCTGCCTATTTTTCCGGCAATTCCTTTTGAACGCATTTTAGGTGCAATAACACCATGGTCACATTTATCAAAAGCTTTTGCGAAATCTGTAAATTGCATCAGCGTTTTGTTTGTCTTCCATAGCATCTAATGCCATATCATAGTGGTCCAGCAACTGCGACAGGCGAGAGCGCCCTGTTCTGAAACCATGTTGTCCGGGGTTATGGAGATGCTGTGATTCCATGTATTTTGTGATCTTACTTCTTAGCACTCTCTCAAAATTTTTTATGATGTGCGATGTTAGTGGTATCGATATCTGTGGATAGAGCATCAATATGGCGTAAGGTATTGGGATTTGCCTCAAGACGAAGCATAATAAAGATCCCGCATATCAGGGCACCACGGGTGCAGCTGGAAGTGCAGTTGTTCTGACAATGGGCGATGGCTTGTACTTTGAGTGGGGAGTCCGTATAAACAACTGGGCCTCTACCCTTCAAACTGAACTATTTGCCTTGCTCCTTGCACTGAAATGTGTACAAGTCTCCAAACTTGATACATTAATTGTAAGTGACTCCTTATCATCCTTAAATGCTCTCAACTCTTTAAGACATAACTGTAACATGCTCGTGTCCGAAGCTAGACACAAATACAACAAAATTATTAAAGATGGTAACAGAGTCCGTTTCATGTGGTCTCCATCTCATGTTGGCCTCCGAATGCATGATAGAGCTGATAAGTTAGCCAAAGAATCTGTCTTTAAAGGAGCCGTTGAGTGTAACCTTGGATTGTCAAAGAGCCATCTGAGAGCAGCAGTACACCGAGAACTTCAACAAGATCTTGTAGATCTGAGGCAAAGTGAAATTGACACCAGTAATTCCATCTATCATCATACTATCATGCAAGAGGAGCCACACATCTATGGATCATCCAATAAAATCATCAGACTTCTAGATGTTACTACTGCTCGGCTTAGACTCGGTTACAAGTATCTCTGGGAATTCTCATTATCTGCCGATGTAGACCTGACCAAATGATAGTGCGAAAAGATACGTGAATTTAGAGACAATTCTATAACCAATGTTCCAGCGATGTGTAAATATTTCATTCAAAATGATCTGCTACCAGAAATTTTAGCCAAATATCCCCAGTTTGCTAACTGTAGGTAGTAACTGAGTGATTGTAACCTATCCACCGCTGCCCGCTGGATGGGGGGCGGTGTGCAGGACAAACATATAAATTGTGACACTAGCTCTCCACGTATGTCAGTTGCTTAATTTAGAACCTGTACCTGAGGTCGATCTCGAACCCATTGTTGATGTGACGACTTATATTGAATTTTATAACTAGCTCATCAAGATTGTAACTTGCTTAGCTAAATGAATTGTGGGGTTCAGTCCCTGAGCCCATTATGTGCCTCTGTAACCCTTTCCACTACCGCCCACGGGATGGGAATGGGGTGCATAATAAATGAACTAAACTAACTAACTAAACTAACTGGGGAAAAAATTACATTAAAAATTGTCCACATGATACATATATAATCACGATTTAAACATTTCATTTGTATTAATTGAAAATATATTATTAGGAAGTTTTGTTTATCTGGGTAAGTTGTCAGCTTATATGAACTAATAGCTAGCTTGTGGCTTGCATATGGGTACATCCGGTCTCTTACCCTCGACCGCGGCGGTAACTTTATGGTCAGGAAGTCACAAATATTTACAGTGGGGTTCGGTCAGTCAATATGATTCCTTTGACATCACTCAACTTATGTATTCTGCTCTCGTATTGACAATTTGAATGATATCAAGAACATTTTTAATATCTTCTGACATAGATGGCGCTGTAATACCTCCGTTATATCACCATTGTAATATCTCTGTATCTCATCTTCTACTTAATATCTATAATGTCATCTACTACTGTACTCTGTTATCGTTTCTCTGACCACTGTAATTATCTTTCTCTCTTCACTTAATAAACCAGCAAACACTATTAACGGACCAGTATGACCCCTCACTGGACTGTCACGAATATAAGCTGAATATTAAATGAGGACATCACAAGGAATAGGGATATTAATATTCTTACCTTTTCACACTGCCACCACCTTCCATAAAAATGAATGTGTCTATAATTATGGGTCCCCAGGAAGGAAGGGACTCGATAATCAGGGAACTCAACTGACCAGTGATTGAAATTGAATGAATTAATACTTTAGTCTTACTGAACTGAACGGGAGATTCTCGATTGACTTAATTATTCCTAAAATGGAGAAACACAGGGGAATTTCTAGACACAGCACATGAAAATCACATGAAGAGATAACACCGTCAATAAACACAAGGGGACAGATAACTCACCAAAATAACATTAACATTATTTTATTATTGATACAGTATATTTAAATCACAATTGAAATATAGCCTACTCTAATAACACCTACCAAAAAATAAGGCAATGGATAGTAAGTACTGACATACAAGAACAGTGGAGCACAATTACCTTTCAATCCTGCAACTGCCGAAAGATGTTGAATGGCCGTCCGCAGGTCAGATTGACCTGCACCCCCAGCTGAACTCCCCAGACACACTGAATCCTCTCTCTTAAAAAAATGCTACCACACTCCTAGGCCCAAATTAACTCCGCCTCTCTCAAGCCTAGGGCCAATGGATTTAAACATACTGGGTGAACTAGAACTGAGCCAATGGCATGGCAGGCACTACTGAGACTGCCTTTCTACTCAACCAATGAGCGCAGAGTGTCACTCTCAGACCAGACAATTCTTGACTAGCCCCGCCCCTTAGGCCCTGGGACATAGGCCTTGTTTCTGAAAGTTCTGTTTTACTCCCGTAGGCTCACGCACCATTCCCACTGTACGACAGGAAAACCCACAGGACGGTTGGCTCTCGCTGGCTACCCGAAAACTTGAGAACACAAGTTTATGGCCTTGGAGTATTTGTTCTAAAATTTGTCACTGACCAGATGACGGGGGGGGGGGCGAGGGGAGCAGTGGCTTCAAGCTTTATGACCCTTGACGAAAGATGGGGATGGCCCACGGGGGGAGGGGAGAAAGGGAGAAGAAGGGAGAAAGGAGGAGGGAGAAGTAGGAAGGGAAAGGGAGAAGAAAGGGAGAAAGAAGGAGGGAGAAGGGAGAAGGAAGCACCAATGATCTAAACACCAGATCATTACAGTGCTATAGTTGATTGGGTTGCACAATGTTCTTTGACTCACAGGATGAGTATGAGGTGCACAATGAACTACAGGTAACAGGATAAGGGGGGGGGGGTAGAAATAGCCTAAGCTACTCTATCCCTTTGAGATGAATTTAGTGCTTATCTCAATAAACATACTTGAACTTGAACTTGGACAGGATAAGTATGGGTTGCACAATAATTTACAAGTCACAGGATGGTTTGGGGTGCACAAACAACTGGTAACAGGATGAGTATGGGTTGCACAATAAATTACAGGTCACAGGATGAGTATGGGGTGCACAAACTACTGGTAACAGGATGAGTATGGGTTCACGTAATGCGACTGTTCACCTACCAGTAAATAGATACTCAGGAGTTAGTCAGCTTGTTGTGGGGTT
This sequence comes from Procambarus virginalis, assembly GCA_020271785.1. Lineage (NCBI taxonomy): Eukaryota > Metazoa > Arthropoda > Malacostraca > Decapoda > Cambaridae > Procambarus > Procambarus virginalis. The sequence goes on from WNGS01013053.1 coordinate 11,971, forward strand.
GCATCCTGGGCGGGGTCAGAAATTCGACCTAAGGATGACCTTGATAAAAGCCTATCGTGTATGAATATACTGTGGCTTCCTGTCCCCCAACACAAGAATTATATAATTATAATATTATGGTTTATAATTAAGTTCGGGGAGGGGAGGGTTCGGGTGCACGCCAATTGTACGAAAGATACTACTGAGGTACCACCAGCCTGCCTTACACCACTGTGAGCCAGCCACCCATAGCGGGGTGCCTGATGTATGGGAATGGTGTGTGTAAGCCGGCAGTATGAATGAGTAAGTACCTATGTGTGTATTTCTGGTGATTAGTAGTCTCTAAAGCTTGAATTTGAAAGTCAAGTGTTCCGTCACATTGTCACGTAGCACCTGTGAGGTGAAGTGAAGTGTGGACGAGGAGATAATCACCCTTGTTGTCATCTTGTCAGTCCAGAGGTACTTACGTCTTGTGTACACAGACGTACAGTGTGTGTGTGTGTGGGTACACACACACACACACTCATGTGGTTCCCCCAGGAACCACATGAGACAAGCCCATGACATCACCCTAACAAGAGAAATGTTGAACAAAAATACATGCATAATAGACAAAACACAAGATGCAAGAAGATTACAAATTCTTGAAGCAATCCACATAAGAATAGAACAACATACCATGAACACCCAAATCACGGAACTATTTACCCTACCCACAATGAGAGTAAGGACAAGACCAGAACATAACGATGCCAAACAGAAGACAATGTTCAACATAACAGGCCAATTACACTGGATTAATCTTTGTATGTAGATGCCAGCTGCCTCGTATGGGCCAACAGGCCTTCTGCGAATACCTATATTCTTATGTTCATATGTGTGACCCCACTTATATCCCTTTGTATCCCATTTGTTTTCACATTTATTATCTTATCACCTGACCCAGTGCGGGTATAAAATTAAATCACATTGTAAAATTCATTCACTTGAGAATGAACCATGGAGGTTCGAAACGTTGTGCATATTGTATAAATAAGAGTAATACATTCTATAGTAATTCACATCTTTTCTTCACCCGAAATTACGAAAATGAGTTTTGGAGAACTCCTATTTCAGCTAAGCCCTGATGCTAAGAAAATAGTTAGAGGGATAGAAGCCCTAAATCAGAAGTTAGTAAATACAGAATATGTGGTCATATTTAATGAGACATGTTTAAAAGAAAACCTGCTGCCAATATACACCAATATATATATATATATATATATATATATATATATATATATATATATATATATATATATATATATATATATATATATATATATATATATATATATATATATATATTGTGGTTGCAGTATTAACGTAATTTTGGTAGAATTTGGTGAGTGACGAGGCTGTCGGGAGTGGCAGCCATGGCTCTGTCGAGTAACGTAACTCGGGAGTGTTTATCGGCATGCGTGATCGATAAATCACTCACCCATGTGATATAGGGAGTGCGAGATCTCCTTAGTGTTCCCAATAACGTTTGATAGCTGTAGGCTACATGTGTCAGCAGTAATTATATAGATATATATAATCGTAGTGTCACGGTGCCCAGTGTTATTGTGTTATTTACTGTGTGGTGATTGCAAATTTGGGACCTATGTTCTAGGGGTTATTGAGAGCACTGGGGTCATTTGCAACAGTCAGTAAGTAAGTGTTGAGCAGTATTCTAATGTTTGGAAATTAGAGTACTTGCCGTGTGTGTTGTTGCAAAGGGGTTGTCATTGTTAGTGATTGTTGCTAGAGTTGAGCAATCACCGTAGGTGACTGCAGTTCAGTAAAGCCATTGTGGGGGCAGTGTTCTAGAGGGTTCATGTCCTGTATGTTATTTTACTAGGTTCTGCAGTATTGTCATTGCAACCGGATTGTAACGTAAATCACTGTGATTTGTCTTTGTCGTGGGTGAACTCTGCTGTAGACGAGTACTTGGGTACACATATATTCTCCTGTTTATCTGGTAGGACATCGAAGTCCAGTATTCAGTGACGTGATTGCGAGGCAATTAATATAACGTAACCAAGGGAACGCCCATTGCTTTAAGAGAATTTGTTCTTTGACAATTTGAGTAACGTAGAATACGTTTGGGTTAATTTACTTTCCTGCAAGCAGCTACGGTAGTCTCAAGGAGCCTAGCCATCAGCCAGATAAGAATTAGAGTATTGTCTGTCGTAATTAACGGTCAGTGGGCCGGGTAATTAACGTGTTTCAGGAAGTCAAAGTAATTAACCTCGATCCTTGTTTGATCGACTCACACGAAGGCTCCATTGTTCCATTAACGTAACGTTGTTATTTATGTCCGGAAGTACCGGCACTTGATTGACTCGTGGGAAGAGTAACGTCATTTTAGAATAACGTAAACGTGGTGCCTAATTACTGTTATTAGCCACCTGAATTGGTCTGAGTATGGAAGGCTCAGACGGAATTCATGCCTTAATGTAAATTGCTGAACCAGTGTGAAAGGTTGCGTATTTAACTGTTTAATTATTGATCTTGAGGATAGTAATTAATTACTCTAAAGGTAATCACGAGTGATTACCGTTCTCTTAGCACTTTGGACATGGTAACTCTGATTTACAATGTCCAAAGTGCTAAGAGAACGGTAATCACTCGTGATTACCTTTAGAGTAATTAATTACTATCCTCAAGATCAATAATTAAACAGTTAAATACGCAACTTTCACACTGGTTCAGCAATTTACATTAAGGCATGAATTCCGTCTGAGCCTTCCATACTCAGACCAATTCAGGTGGCTAATAACAGTAATTAGGCACCACGTTTACGTTATTCTAAAATGACGTTACTCTTCCCACGAGTCAATCAAGTGCCGGTACTTCCGGACATAAATAACAACGTTACGTTAATGGAACAATGGAGCCTTCGTGTGAGTCGATCAAACAAGGATCGAGGTTAATTACTTTGACTTCCTGAAACACGTTAATTACCCGGCCCACTGACCGTTAATTACGACAGACAATACTCTAATTCTTATCTGGCTGATGGCTAGGCTCCTTGAGACTACCGTAGCTGCTTGCAGGAAAGTAAATTAACCCAAACGTATTCTACGTTACTCAAATTGTCAAAGAACAAATTCTCTTAAAGCAATGGGCGTTCCCTTGGTTACGTTATATTAATTGCCTCGCAATCACGTCACTGAATACTGGACTTCGATGTCCTACCAGATAAACAGAGAATATATGTGTACCCAAGTACTCGTCTACAGCAGAGTTCACCCACGACAAAGACAAATCACAGTGATTTACGTTACAATCCGGTTGCAATGACAATACTGCAGAACCTAGTAAAATAACATACAGGACATGAACCCTCTAGAACACTGCCCCCACAATGGCTTTACTGAACTGCAGTCACCTACGGTGATTGCTCAACTCTAGCAACAATCACTAACAATGACAACCACTTTGCAACAACACACACGGCAAGTACTCTAATTTCCAAACATTAGAATACTGCTCAACACTTACTTACTGACTGTTGCAAATGACCCCAGTGCTCTCAATAACCCCTAGAACATAGGTCCCAAATTTGCAATCACCACACAGTAAATAACACAATAACACTGGGCACCGTGACACTACGATTATATATATCTATAATTACTGCTGACACATGTAGCCTACAGCTATCAAACGTTATTGGGAACACTAAGGAGATCTCGCACTCCCTATATCACATGGGTGAGTGATTTATCGATCACGCATGCCGATAAACACTCCCGAGTTACGTTACTCGACAGAGCCATGGCTGCCACTCCCGACAGCCTCGTCACTCACCAAATTCTACCAAAATTACGTTAATACTGCAACCACAATATATATATATATATATATATATATATATATATATATATATATATATATATATATATATATATATATATATATATAATATATATATTATATATATATATATATATATATTGGTGTATATTGGCAGCAGGTTTTCTTTTAAACATGTCTCATTAAATATGACCACATATTCTGTATTTACTAACTTCTGATTTAGGGCTTCTATCCCTCTAACTATTTTCTTAGCATCAGGGCTTAGCTGAAATAGGAGTTCTCCAAAACTCATTTTCGTAATTCCGGGTGAAGAAAAGATGTGAATTACTATAGAATGTATTACTCTTATTTATACAATATGCACAACGTTTCGAACCTCCATGGTTCATTCTCAAGTGAATGAATTTTACAATGTGATTTAATTTTATACCCGCACTGGGTCAGGTGATAAGATAATAAATGTGAAAACAAATGGGATACAAAGGGGATATAAGTGGGGTCACACATATGAACATAAGAATATAGGTATTCGCAGAAGGCCTGTTGGCCCATACGAGGCAGCTGGCATCTACATACAAAGATAATCCAGTGTAATTGGCCTGTTATGTTGAACATTGTCTTCTGTTTGGCATCGTTATGTTCTGGTCTTGCCCTTACTCTCATTGTGGGTAGGGTAAATAGTTCCGTGATTTGGTGTTCATGGTATGTTGTTCTATTCTTATGTGGATTGCTTCAAGAATTTGTAATCTTCTTGCATCTTGTGTTTTGTCTATTATGCAGTATTTTTGTTCAACATTTCTCTTGTTAGGGTGATGTCATGGGCTTGTCTCATGGGTTCCTGGGGGAACCACATGAGTGTGTGTGTGTTTGTACCCACACACACACACTGTACGTCTGTGTACACAAGACGTAAGTACCTCTGGACTGACAAGATGACAACAAGGTGATTATCTCCTCGTCCACACTTCACTTCACCTCACAGGTGCTACGTGACAATGTGACGGAACACTTGACTTTCAAATTCAAGCTTTAGAG
>WNGS01013059.1:5531-18984 GCA_020271785.1 Procambarus virginalis
TGGCCTCTCCCTCGCTCTCGCCTCTCCTATTCTCTCCCATCCCTCGCTCAAGCACTCGCTCTCCCCTCTCCTCTCCATAAGCTCTCTCTCTCACCTCTCCATCAGCTCTCTCTACCCTCTTACCCCTCCCTCCTCCTCTCTTCCTCTCCCTCTCTCTCTCCCTCGCCATCTCTCTCTCTCTCCTCTCCCCTCAGCCCTCTCTCCTCGTCCCCGCTCTCCCTCGCCCTCCTCTCTTCTCCCTCTCCTCTCGCCCTCTCTTCCCTCGTCCCCTGCTCTCTGCTCTCCCTAAGAGAATGCGCAGCGAAGCTAAAAGAGAGAGTCTGCCGAATGCCCCCCTCGGAGAGAGAAAAAAAAGCCTAGCGTCCGGCGCGAGCTAAGAACTCCCTCGATAACCTCTCCTAAATAATCACCGCTCCTCCTCTCTCTCGCCCTCGCCCTCTCTCTCTCTGCCTCTCCCTCTCCCTCCGCCCTCTCGCGTCCCTACCCTCGCTCTCTTCTCTTCCTCTCCCTCGCTCCTACTCCTCCCTCTCCCTCGGCTCTCTCTTCCTCTCAGCTCTCTTCTCTTCCTCTCCCTCGCTCTCTCTCTCCCTCTCCCCTCCGCTCTCCTCTTCCTCGCCCTCTGCTCTCTCTCCCTTCTCCCACTCTCTCCTTCCTCCATGCCCTCTCTCCTTCCTCTCCCACGCCTTACTTTGTTGCTCTCCTATGTCTTCTGGCTCTTCCCACACAGGTAGCTTCTCCCTCTCCTGTTCTCTAGGGCGCTGGTGGCTGGAGTGGACACACGCTGGACACGTAATGCTGTGGGACGGGTTCCGATTCCCAGCGCGGGCGAGAAACAAATGGGCAGTTTCTTTCAACATCATGCCCACTGTTACTAGCAGTAAATAGATACCTGGGAGTAGACAAGCTTGTTACGGGACTGCTTCCTTGGGAGTGTGGTGTGTGTGGTGGAAAAACATTAGTTAGTTAGTAACAGTTGAATGATGACAGTTAAGAGGCGGGCCCGAAAGAGCAGAAGCTCAACCCCCGCAAGTCACAACTAGGTGAATATACTCATCCCGGACCTTCAGTCACTGTCTGGACTCTGAACCACAATGTCTGGGTCCTGGAACGCAAGGACTCCTGCTGGTATAAGTTCACAACCTCGACACGTCACCCTCGACACGTCAACCTCGACACGTCAACCTCGACACGTCAACCTCAACACGTCACCCTCGACACGTCAACCTCGACACGTCAACCTCGACACGTCACTCTCGACACGTCAACCTCGACACGTCACCCTCAACACGTCACCCTCAACACGTCAACCTCAACACTCCTCGACACGTCAACCTCGACACGTCACCCTCAACACGTCACCCTCAACACGTCACCCCTCGACACATCAACCTCCACACACGTCAACCCTCGACATCAAAGGAATGCACGTTAGACATAAACTTTTAACCCTCTTGGCTTACACTCCTCACAGGATAGACATACTTATACTCCCTCCAGACAAACAAATACACCCCGTGGATGATACATGCCCACATCCTCCAGGACAAACAATACACCTGGATACAACAGACGGTGCACGGTCCGGACATATTCGGTACGAACAGGTATCTGGTGATATGTGTGGGTGGTGGTAGGTTGCTAAAGCAGTTCTTATGGCCGTCCAGTATAAAGGTGAATCATGCGCTGGAAGGGTCCCAACTCTCGCTCTGAATTATTGAACAAACGGAGCTGGAACCCTGGCCTCTTGTGTTCTGTTACTGGAGACAACGGCGTTCAACAGGATAACGGAAAGGAAGGGGCCGTGCTTTACAAGAGGGTCAGTGGGACGACTCCCTGTCTCTTGATGAGGAAGGACGCCGGGGTGGAGAGAGACAGGGAGTAGAGAGTCAACAGACATCCAGGCGACAGACAGAGCCGAGATTGGCAGGTAGTTCGACTTACCTGACGCTCACCTACCAGGTAAATTGGATCGATGTGGTGAGAGCCGGTAAGATTAGTCTCACTCAGGGAAGTCTAGAAATAAGTAATGAGCGGAGTTGTTCAGAGCACACACACCACATACGCACACACCACCACATGACGCACACGTCACCACACACCACACACATACAAGAGGTGATATATCACTACATAGCAAAATAGTACACGGAATTGAATAAAATCGATACTAATTGAGTGCCAGGAGAGCCAAGGTCTCAAGCACTAAGAAAGTCTTGGTCACACTTCACTTGAAGCCATTAAATATAACATTATAAATCTCTTTACCGTCATCTTTACGCTTCATGAAGGTTCCGTACTGACCTTCCCAGCAGCTGAGGTACTGAAGGCTGAGAAGGCTCCGTACTGACCACCAACAAAAGTGGAACAAAAGAGGAAGCCCCGCGATCGTCATCTGTCTCTAGACTGAAACAAAGTGGATAAAATGCATAAAATCTTTGATAAATTCGTATTGACTCTGAGGACCTTCCCAGTGTGAAGGTGAGATGAATAGCTTCAAGCACAGTTAATAAGCTATACATATTTTGGGATAATTGTATCTATAGATAAACCCGTAATAGATACTTGGTTAGACTGACGTTCTATTCAACGTGAAGGAAGAGCAATAATGGGATGCAGGCGATGAGTCACAATAACGTGGCTAAAGTATGTTGACCAGACCACACACTAGAAGGTGAAGGGACGACGACGTTTCGGTCCGTCCTGGACCATTCTCAAGTTGATTGTGATGAGGAAGTAGAGAGACAGGCAATAAATAGGCAAGAGAGAGGTGAGGAGCAAAGTAAGGTGTAGTAGAGGGGATAGTAATAATAATAAGAGCTGCAGAGGGCCTATTGGCCCATACGAGGCAGCTCCTATTATAACCACCGAATGAGAAGGAGATAAGAATAAGAAGAAGAATTATCAGAATTACATTTAAATACATGGATGGCGATATACTAAAGAAATTGTTCACAACTTTTGTTAGGCCAAAGCTGGAATATGCAGCGGTTGTGTGGTGCCCATATCTTAAGAAGCACACCAACAAACTGGAAAAGGTGCAAAGACATGCTACTAAGTGGCTCCCAGAACTGAAGGACAAGAGCTACGAGGAGAGGTTAGAGGCATTAAATATGCAAAAACTAGAAGATAGAAGAAGAGAGGTGATATGATCACTACATACAAAATAGTAACAGGAATCGATAAAATTGACAGGGAAGAATTCCTGTGACCCGGAACTTCAAGAACATGAGGTCATAGATTTAAACTAACGAAATAAAGTTGCCGGAGAAATATATGAATATTCACTTTTGTAAACAGAGTGGTAGACGGTTGGAACAAGTTAGGGGAGAAGGTGGTGGAGGCCAAGACCGTCAGTAGTTACAAAACATTATATGACAAAGAGTACGGGATAGACGGGACACACGAGCGTAGCTCTCATCCTGTAACTACACTTAGGTAATTACACTGGTGCACCTCGATTGTCCCTGAAGAGGGTTGTGAGAGTTCTGGGGCAGGCTTGACGTGTGACGCCTTGTGGAACACGCTCTCCACACTTTGTAGTATAATCAAACGCGTCTTCGTAAACAATGACAAAATACTGGCTAATCCAGGGCTGTGGAGGTGCGTGGGAGCCTGTAGGCCGTGACGCCTCAGAGGGTAGTAGTGGGCGTGGCTGTGAGAGGGTGCGTGTCTCCCCCCTCCGTGCCCAGGGGCGTGTCTCCCTCCGTGCCCAGGGGCGTGTCTCCCCTCCGTGCCCAGGGGCGTGTCTCCCCCTCCGTGCCCAGGGGCGTGTCTCCCCTCCGTGCCCAGGGCGTGTCTCCCCCTCCGTGCCCAGGGCGTGTCTCCCCCTCCGTGCCCAGGGGCGTGTCTCCCCCTCCGTGCCCAGGGGCGTGTCTCCCCCTCCGTGCCCAGGGGCGTGTCTCCCCCTCCGTGCCCAGGGCAGGAGTGGCGGAGGTGAGGTAATTATCCCGAGGAAGCACTAAGTCTGAGGGAATGTATAGCGCATAGACGGGATGGAGAGGACAGAACAGGAGCTGGAAATGGAGGTGTGGGTGAAGGAACGGGTTCCCTACCCACCTGCACCATCGGGGATCGAACGGTGACCTGCAAGAACGGAGGTTGTACACACAGAAATCACAATAGCGTGATGCATCAAATGAACAAATCCACAAGGGCCGTGACGAGGATTCGAACCTACGTCCGAGAGTATCCCAAACGCTCGGGATGGGATCGACTGACCTACCATGTCGTAGCTCAGTCGATTAAAGCAGCGTCTGGGATGCTCTCTGACGTAGGTTCGAATCCTCTTCACGGCCCATGTTCAACGGAGGTTGTCACTATGTACCTAACTGTCCAGAGGTGATTCTGAACCCTATATTTAAAAGAAGTTTTAATTGTATTAATCTCTCTGCCATGTAAGTGTACCACTCGCCTTGTTACAGTGTTCAACATTCCTTCTAAATTAAACATCAAACACAGACACTCATTTTCTTGAACCTCAAAGTTGTACTGGAACTACGGGCTCACCATAGCCCGTGCTTCTTGGAACTTCTTGTTCCAGGTAGCGAATCTTTAACAACAACAACAATGTACTGGAAATTTAACATGAAAATATTTAGTAGCTTTTAACAGGAACAATTTACCATCTGTCTGTATCATTATACTTAGCATGTAAGAGCGTAAATAAGGAGTTAAAATCCTTTCATTATACTGAGCATCGGGCAATGTCGTGTCCGTATTACACCCTCATTTATAATAGGTTAATATCACGTTTTACAACAAAATTTGTATAAGTTGTCGTGAAGATACGAAGAGATGACTGACCTATTTAGTCCTGGAGGTGTTGGTGGTACCGCGTGAACAGTCATTAACAAAACTGTACTGGAATATGCTGTTGAGAATAATTTAATTAGTGATACAATGTCTGTTGTACTGGTTGTGTAGTGGTGCACAGTGTTGTACTGGTTGTGTAGTGGTGCACAGTGTTGTACTGGTTGTGTAGTGGTGCACAGTGTTGTACTGGTTGTGTAGTGGTGCACAGTGTTGTACTGGTTGTGTAGTGGTGCACAGTGTTGTACTGGTTGTGTAGTGGTGCACAGTGTTGTACTGGTTGTGTAGTGGTGCACAGTGTTGTACTGGTTGTGTAGTGGTGCACAGTGTTGTACTGGTTGTGTAGTGGTGCACAGTGTTGTACTGTTTGTGTAGTGATGCACATTGTTGTACTGGTTGTGTAGTGGTGCACAGTGTTGTACTGGTTGTGTAGTGGAGCACAGTGTTGTACTGGTTGTGTAGTGGTGCACAGTGTTGTACTGGTTGTGTAGTGGTGCACAGTGTTGTAATGGTTGTGTAGTGGAGCACAGTGTTGTACTGGTTGTGTAGTGGTGCACAGTGTTGTACTGGTTGTGTAGTGGTGCACATTGTTGTACTGGTTGTGTGGTGGTGCACATTGTTGTACTGGCTGTGTAGTGGTGCACATTGTTGTACTGGCTGTGTAGTGGTGCACAGTGTTGTACTGGCTGTGTAGTGGTGCACATTGTTGTACTGGCTGTGTAGTGGTGCACAGTGTTGTACTGGCTGTGTAGTGGTGCACAGTGTTGTACTGGCTGTGTAGTGGTGCACATTGTTGTACTGGCTGTGTAGTGGTGCACAGTGTTGTACTGGTTGTGTAGTGGTGCACAGTGTTGTACTGGTTGTGTAGTGGTGCACAGTGTTGTACTGGCTGTGTAGTGGTGCACAGTGTTGTACTGGTGTGTAGTGGTGCACAGTGTTGTACTGGTTGTGTAGTGGTGCACAGTGTTGTACTGGTTGTGTAGGGGTGCACAGTGTTGTACTGGCTGTGTAGTGGTGCACAGTGTTGTACTGGTTGTGTAGTGGTGCACAGTGTTGTACTGGTTGTGTAGTGGTGCACATTGTTGTACTGGCTGTGTAGTGGTGCACATTGTTGTACTGGCTGTGTAGTGGTGCACAGTGTTGTACTGGCTGTGTAGTGGTGCACATTGTTGTACTGGCTGTGTAGTGGTGCACAGTGTTGTACTGGCTGTGTAGTGGTGCACAGTGTTGTACTGGCTGTGTAGTGGTGCACATTGTTGTACTGGCTGTGTAGTGGTGCACAGTGTTGTACTGGTTGTGTAGTGGTGCACAGTGTTGTACTGGTTGTGTAGTGGTGCACAGTGTTGTACTGGCTGTGTAGTGGTGCACAGTGTTGTACTGGTTGTGTAGTGGTGCACAGTGTTGTACTGGTTGTGTAGTGGTGCACAGTGTTGTACTGGTTGTGTAGTGGTGCACAGTGTTGTACTGGCTGTGTAGTGGTGCACAGTGTTGTACTGGTTGTGTAGTGGTGCACAGTCTTGTACTGGCTGTGTAGTGGTGCACAGTGTTGTACTGGCTGTGTAGTGGTGCACAGTGTTGTACTGGTTGTGTAGTGGTGCACAGTGTTGTACTGGTTGTGTAGTGGTGCCCAGTGTTGTACTGGTTGTGTAGTGGTGCACAGTGTTGTACTGGTTGTGTAGTGGTGCACAGTGTTGTACTGGTTGTGTAGTGGTGCACAGTGTTGTACTGGTTGTGTAGTGGTGCACATTGTTGTACTGGCTGTGTAGTGGTGCACAGTGTTGTACTGGTTGTGTAGTGGTGCACAGTGTTGTACTGGCTGTGTAGTGGTGCACAGTGTTGTACTGGTTGTTTAGTGGTGCACAGTGTTGTACTGGCTGTGTAGTGGTGCACAGTGTTGTACTGGCTGTGTAGTGGTGCACAGTGTTGTACTGGCTGTGTAGTGGTGCACAGTGTTGTACTGGCTGTGTAGTGGTGCACAGTGTTGTTCTGGCTGTGTAGTGGTGCACAGTGTTATACTGGCTGTGTAGTGGTGCACAGTGTTGTACTGGTTGTGTAGTGGTGCACATTGTTGTGCTGGCTGTGTAGTGGTGCACACTGTTGTGCTGGCTGTGTAGTGGTGCACAGTGAAACAGAACAATACACACGAGAGTAAAGTACAGTCACGCAGCTTTAACATGAGGGTGGTCACACCTATATGGTGTGAACCTTATGTGCCTTACACACACACACACCTTTCACGCCTCTTGCCCCCTTATGGCGGAGAACCAGCCGCTGTGGCTCACCGGGCTCCTCTACTGTCACTTGGCCAGTTGTTGTGTTAGTTGTTGCACAGGAGAGGTAATGGAAGATGCAGAGTTGGGTGCACGGGTTGCATTGCACTTACTTGCCGTTGTCGGGGACAGGTTGCTTGTGTTGCTGTGTTCTGCAGGGTGCCGTCTACAGCAGCTGCCTAATTCCTGGGTTCCTGTTTACTGCAAGGCGAAAGGAAACGTGCCCAACTGCTTCTGTTCCGCTCGGGAATCGATCCCGGGATCCCAAATTGAGAGTGGAGAAGGAGGTGCAGTGTACCACCCTCGCAGTGCCCCTAAATGTAAGGTACAAGATGGCGAGATGAAGATGAGGTGTTGATGGGTCTTGCCTCAAGATGATCACATCTGATGCTGGGCAGATGTTTGGGCGACGACTCTGGCAGGCTTCCACACTCTCACTTGTAGAGGAACTGAAACTTAGGGGTTTCTGGGCGGCCTCGCTTCGTGCAGGTCGGCGTTCAATCCCCGACTGTCCAAGTGGTAGGGCACCATTTCTTTTCCCCGTCCCCATTACAAATCCTTATCCTGACCCCTTCCATGTGCTATATTGCCGTAATGGCTTGGCGCTTTCCCCCCTGATAGTTCCTTTGGCCGTGTCGTCACGTGGCTGTGGCATGGAGCATACGTTCAGGAGCTTCAAAGACCAGACCTGATTGTCTTGTTGCTTGTTGCAAGGTGAGGAGGATAGGGGTCATCTCCCCCTTCCCTGGTAATGGATAGGACTGACATTGATCTATCTTAATTTGGCGTCTAGACATTCATCCCCGTCCCCTCTCCCCCCCCCCCCATGAGGATGGCGGCTGGTATGGGTCTAGTCACATTTCATAACTTGCAAAAGTAACAGAACATTCTATCCTATTGAGCATTTACTTTGAGTTACTGTATTAACTCTGTGTTGCTTGTCAAGATTTCTCTGGTGAAAGCAACACAGAAATAATCGACAGGTGTAACGACAACACAAGACTCGACATCAGCGAGGCACTATCCCTGGAAACACAAACCGTAACTGTCTCTATTTTCCGAATGTTACAACTTGTAAATAAAGTTGTTACATCTTGGCTTAACGTGTTTATGACGTATTATACACATCAAAAAGTCAAGAGCAGCAATCAACAGCCATTTAACACATAATTACATTCTACTCACCTCAAGACCCCGAACCAACACAGAGACAGTAGAACCAAGAGCAAAGGAAGTTAATGACCTATTAATACCCATTATGCCGTTCATCCACTTCTTCATCTCAATCACCTCCTGTACCACCTCACCTCAAGCGAATATAAGCTTTGGCAGGGCATGGAGAATTGGTAGGGGTTTTACGGGCTCACCATAGCCCGTGCTACATGGACACTTCATTCTGAGTAGCTAAATCTGAAACAACAACAATATGGAGAATTTGTCTGAAAATGTAAGGAGTGCCTTGCGAAACGCATCCATTGGCGTCAGACATATAGGCATATAGTGTGAAAATGAACTTTGGAGAGTTAATTTTTCAACTTTCCTCGAAAGTGAAGAGAAACATAAGAAATATTGAGAAGATTCGTGTTAGAATCATTAATCTTACCCTTTCGGTTCTATTCAACAACATATGTTTACAAGAAAGACTGCTACCAATATATATATATATATATATATATATATATATATATATATATATATATATATATATATATTGGCTATATATATATAATTGACTCGCGGGAAGGCGTCCAACAGGGTGACCCCCTTGCTCCTCTCCTTTTCTGCTTAGTCATCAAACAAGTCACAGAGGTCCTGTCCAGCGAGCTTAACATCTGGTTCTTGGATGATGGTACCCTAGCTGGTTCCCAAGACTCCCTCCTGGAGGACATCAAAAAAATCCAGGAGCAAGGTGCAGTTTTAGGCCTCACCCTGAACCCTTCTAAATGTGAAATAATATGTTCCAACCAGGGCATCGTAGAGAGAATAGAGGGTCTTCTGCCAAACATCCATAAAACTAAACCTGAAGACAGCACACTCCTAGGAGCTCCCCTGGGGTTGAAAGCCATCGATGAGGTCCTTGATAAGAAAATCGCCGACCTTAAGAGGATGGATGGGAGGATTGAGGATATTGATGCTCATGATGCACTCTACCTCATCACCAGATGTCTGTCCCTCCCCAGGTTAACCTACTTTCTGAGGTGTTCACCATCTTACAGTAGCCAAAAACTAAGTGAGTATGACCGGTTACTGAAATCAATGCTAGAAAAAGCCCTTAACCTCTCTTTTGATGACCTGCAGTGGAAACAAGCCTCTCTTCCCGTAAGACTTGGGGGCCTCGGAGTTCGAACAGCAACGCAAATCGCTGTTCCAGCCTTCCTGTCCTCCTTATCAGCATCCGACGACCTTGTGAAGGAAATTCTACCTGCCCACTTACATCAGCTGGCAGGTGTACATGATCCCAATTTTACACGCTGTGCCACAGAGTGGGCCTCTCGTGCAGGCCCATCACCTCAACCACCATCCCCAAAAGCCCACAGGCAATCCAGCTGGGATGGCCCCATTGTAGACAAAGTTGCTGCAGAGTGCCTGGGTGCTGCATCAACACAGCACGACATTGCTCGCCTCACAGCAGTAGCAGCCCCTCATGCAGGGGATTTCCTGTTAGCAACCCCAATGTCGGCAACTGGCACGCGTCTCACACCACACGCCCTCCGAATTGCTGTGGCCCTCCGCCTTGCTGCCCCAATCCACACCAGATATAGGTGTATTTGCGGCGAGGTGGTGGCTGACAGGTACGGCCACCATGGCCTACTCTGCCAAAGCACGGGAGGATGGCACTCGAGGCACAGTGAAGTTAACGACATCATCAAGAGGAGCCTCACCACAGCTGGATGCCCAGCCGAGAGAGAGCCTCGTTACCTAACGCCCCGTAACTCTGATGCTCTTATTGGTCGCCCGGATGGTATCACAGTGAACCCCTGGAAGAATGGCAAGCAGTTGGTATGGGACTACACGTGCGTATCAACCCTGGCTAACACCTACATTGACCTCAGTGTTGCACAACCAGGTGGCGCTGCCACCCACAGGGAAGCAGCCAAATCCCGTAAGTATAGAGAACTTGATCACCACTACAATTTTGTCCCCATTGCTTCTGAGACACTCGGCGCCTGGGGTAAAAGTGCTACCAGTTTTTTGAAGGAACTGGGTTCTAGGCTCATTGAAACAACAAGGGACCCTAGAGCTGCCAGCTTTCTTTTCCAGCGCCTCAGCGTGGCGATACAGAGGGGAAATGCGCACTGCATCCAGGGTTCCTGCCCGCCATCTGAGGAGCTGGAGGAACTCGACAACCTATGATAACCATCTTTGTAACCTATATGTATCTCCTTTTTTGTAACACAGTTCAAATAAAGCAAATATATATGTGTACATACAAAAGAATGGGGGTGGTAGGAGAAGAAAATATTAGTGTTCAGTGAGAAACCACAAGGTCTCCTCTGAATACGTTTTATTTTCTTCTCCGAGGCTATGGGTCCCCACATTGGCACCAGAGGTGGTACCCTCACAAACTTATATATATATATATATATATATATATATATATATATATATATATATATATATATATATATAACTGAAAACTCACACCCCAGAAGTGACTCGAACCCATACTCCCAGGAGCAACGCAACTGGTATGTACAGGGATGCCTTAAACCACTTGACCATCACGACCGGACATAAGGAAGTGATAGCCTGAGCTATATGAACCACTTCCCCGCCGGCACCTGGATGGTTATCTTGGGCATAGCATTTTATCAAATCACCTCATTTTTTGGGGCAACACGTGAGGAACACAAATGCAAACAAGCCTGAATGGTCCCCAGGACTAGATACAACTGAAAACTCACACCCCAGAAGTGACTCGAACCCATACTCCCAGGAGCAACGCAACTGGTATGTACAGGGATGCCTTAAACCACTTGACCATCACGACCGGACATAAGGAAGTGATAGCCTGAGCTATATGAACCACTTCCCCGCCGGCACCTGGATGGTTATCTTGGGCATAGCATTTTATCAAATCACCTCATTTTTTGGGGCAACACGTGAGGAACACAAATGCAAACAAGCCTGAATGGTCCCCAGGACTAGATACAACTGAAAACTCACACCCCAGAAGTGACTCGAACCCATACTCCCAGGAGCAACGCAACTGGTATGTACAGGGATGCCTTAAACCACTTGACCATCACGACCGGACATAAGGAAGTGATAGCCTGAGCTATATGAACCACTTCCCCGCCGGCACCTGGATGGTTATCTTGGGCATAGCATTTTATCAAATCACCTCATTTTTTGGGGCAACACGTGAGGAACACAAATGCAAACAAGCCTGAATGGTCCCCAGGACTAGATACAACTGAAAACTCACACCCCAGAAGTGACTCGAACCCATACTCCCAGGAGCAACGCAACTGGTATGTACAGGGATGCCTTAAACCACTTGACCATCACGACCGGACATAAGGAAGTGATAGCCTGAGCTATATGAACCACTTCCCCGCCGGCACCTGGATGGTTATCTTGGGCATAGCATTTTATCAAATCACCTCATTTTTTGGGGCAACACGTGAGGAACACAAATGCAAACAAGCCTGAATGGTCCCCAGGACTAGATACAACTGAAAACTCACACCCCAGAAGTGACTCGAACCCATACTCCCAGGAGCAACGCAACTGGTATGTACAGGGATGCCTTAAACCACTTGACCATCACGACCGGACATAAGGAAGTGATAGCCTGAGCTATATGAACCACTTCCCCGCCGGCACCTGGATGGTTATCTTGGGCATAGCATTTTATCAAATCACCTCATTTTTTGGGGCAACACGTGAGGAACACAAATGCAAACAAGCCTGAATGGTCCCCAGGACTAGATACAACTGAAAACTCACACCCCAGAAGTGACTCGAACCCATACTCCCAGGGCAACGCAACTGGTATGTACAGGATGCCTTAAACCACTTGACCATCACGACCGACCATTCGAGTCACTTCTGGGGTGTGATTTTTCAAACTCTTTACATTGAAGAAAACAACATCCCTGAAAAGTCCTGAATAAAATGCAGGAGAACACTTTACAGTCACATCCTCTCTCTCATCTCTTCTCTCTCTCTCTCTCTCTTCTCTCGCTCTCTCTCTCTCTCTCTCTCGCCACTCCGTACCTCTCCAGTCCTCTCGTCTTCAAGCCACTCGGCATCGTCCTCTCCCTCTCTTCTCTCTCCTACTCTCGAACTTCTCTCTCTCTCCTCTCTCTCTCTTCTCTCTCTGTGCTCTGTCTCAGTTTCAATGTATTTCCCGTGGTTTGAAGGAAAAGCCCCGAGGAAAATGAGCAATTTGTTTCAGAATTCTGTCCGCAGCTACAAGAGGGCTGAACCCAACCGGAACAGAAACTAGTGGTCCACCTCACATGTAACAACGGATCAAGAAGTAGCCACATTCCATTAACTTTGTCACCAGTTGGAATCAATGTTGCAAATGAACATTCATTCTTAAGTTTGCTGAGTGTTCCACTGTCGCTTCTGTCTACCACAAGTTACAAGTGTGTTAAGTTAGATCTTCCGCTCGGACAAGATTAACATCTATAGCGAGGAACCGACTCAAATACACAATGAAAACCATAATAACGTTATATAACAGAAGAACCTCGAGACAAGGGGCTGGCACCTTGACCTGGGTGACCAAGAAGACCTGACCCCAGAGTGACCCCAGAAGCCCTGACCCCAGGTGGCCTCAGAAGCCCTGACCCCCAGGTGACTCCTGACCCCACCATCATGGCGGGGGCCAGGTATGGACCAAAATAAGAAGCAAGAGGCACTAGGTCTATTAGTCACGCTGAACAGGTAAACTTTTAATTAATAATACTATTTGTTGTATATTTCAGTAATTCTAAAGAATTTTCTAAATAGATACAGCAGGTGTAGTCAAAAGCTTTATCCCAGCACACCTGTTATATTGTTGTAGAGCCAGGCAGTAAAGCCACTCCTAATGGGCCTGAAAATTTGAACCACACGTCTGAAAATGGAGGGTGACGACGTTTCGGTCCGTCCTGAACCTCCCACAACTTGACAATGGTCCAAGAACGGACCGAAATTTTGTCACTTTTTTTCCTTATTTCCAGACGTGCGAGTGTGGGCTCTAAATGTTATCACATGTCAGAGCGTTTGAGACTAAGCATTCTGGCCAGACCAGCTGGAAGACCACAGACATAACACAACCACTGTTGACCAGAAACTACACTTGGCAGGATCCATTCCTTGTACCTAACCTTACCCCTAATTAACATAATCTATGTATCCCTTGAGATTGAAACACA
>WNGS01013059.1:43295-64011 GCA_020271785.1 Procambarus virginalis
ACACAGCACCATGATTAATACCATCAGGGGGCTGAACACAGCTCCCATGATTAATACCATCAGTGGGGCTGAACACAGCTCCCATGATTAATACCATCGTTGGGAGCTGATCACAGCTACCATGATTAATACCATCATGGGGCTGAACACAGCCGCCATGATTAATACCATCAGTGGGGCTGAACACAGCTACCATGATTAATACCATCAGTGGGGCTGAACACAGCTACCATGATTAATACCATCAGTGGGGCTGAACACAGCTACCATGATTAATACCATCAGTGGGGCTGAACACAGCCACCATGATTAATACCATCAGTGGGGCTGAACACAGCCACCATGATTAATACCACATGGTGCTGATCACAGCCACCATGATTAATACCATCAGTGGGGCTGATCACAGCCACCATTATAACCATCAGTGGGGCTGAACACAGCTACCATGATTAATACCATCATTGGGCTGAACACAGCTACCATATTAATACCATCAGTGGGGCTGAACCCAGCTACCATATTAATAACCACAGTGGGGCTGAACACAGCCACCATGATTAAACCATCAGTGGGGCTGAACACAGCCACCATGATTAATACCATCAGTGGGGCTGATCACAGCCACCATGATTAATACCATCAGTGGGGCTGATCACAGCCACCATGATTAATACCATCAGTGGGGGCTGAACACAGCTACCATGATTAATACCATCAGTGGGCTGAACAGCTCCCATGATTAATACCATCAGTGGGGGCTGAACACAGCTACCATGATAATACCATCAGTGGAGCTGAACGCAGCTACCATGATTAATACCATCAGTGGGGCTGAACACAGCCGCCCATAACGACATAAGGAAGTACCCGCATCATGCACGGGCGGGTAACACGTGACTTGCTTTAAAAATGAAGAAGTTGTGGAGGCCGCCTCCATCCACAACTTTAAGGTCGTATTCGACAAAGAAATTGGAAAAATTGGAATTGTTAAACTGAATCGCAACAGGTGCCAGGTTGGCAGGCGGGACATGGAGAGTTTACACCTATATGACAACAACTGTAAAAAGCTATTCTTGCTTCATGCAAATTAACTGTTGTTTAGGTTTACATAATCGCCAAAGTTATTTAGTTTACATAATCCAAAAGTATTTGGTATACATAATCACAAAGCTGTGCTAGGAAAACAGTTGTCACGTGAAGAAGGTGTTGTTTAAAAGTGTTCGTTGCTGTTCGAATCTCCTGAGTAAAAAAAAAAAGCGGTTAAGAGTGAAAGTTTTTTGAAATGCTCAGGTTAGAAAGACGCTTCAAGACACCGCTCAGAGAAGACAGCTGAACTACAACCCTTCACTGTAAGTCGCGAGTCTCTACAAGCTGTGGCGACGGGCTCCCCCACATATATATAATAATCCCGTCACTTGACTCATAGGGGAAAAAACACTTGCGAATATTCTCGCAGAAAATCCCATTATTATGTGAGTGCGCTTCACATAATGAAAACTGGCACACGGGGTGTACTTGACTGATGGTGACGACACTCTGGTCAGCGTGTTGACACGCTGACCAGAGTGTCGTCTGCTGGTGTGTCCAGCAGACCTCTGGGACGGTGCTCCACCACACGCTCCTTGCACGCCAGACCACTGTGATGCTTTAACACCCCTACCTCAAGGTCATAACGGGGTCCATGCGGAGCAGTGCAATACCAGGCTACACTCTGAGGAGCAGTACAACACCAGGCTACACTCTGAGGAGCAGTACAACACCAGGCTACACTTAGGAGCAGTGCAACACCAGGCTACACTCTGAGAAGCAGTGCAACACCAGGCTACACTCTGAGGAGCAGTGGAACACCAGGCTACACTCTGAGGAGCAGTGCAACACACCAGGCTACACTCTGAGAAGCAGTGCAACACCAGGCTACACTCTGAGAGCAGTACAACACCAGGCTACACTCTGAGGAGCAGTGCAACACCAGGCTACACTCTGAGAGCAGTGCAACACCAGGCTACACCTGAGAAGCAGTGCAACACCAGGCTACACTCTGAGGAGCAGTACAAGACCAGGCTACACTCCGAGAAGCAGTGCACAACACCAGGCTACACCTTAAGAAGCAGTACAACACCAGGCTACACTCTGAGAAGCAGTGCAACACCAGGCTACACTGAGGAGCAGTACAACACAGGCTACACTCTGAGAAGCAGTGCAACACCAGGCTACACTCTGAGGAGCAGTACAACACCAGGCTACACCTGAGAGCAGTGCAACACCAGGCTACACTCTGAGGAGCAGTACAACACCAGGCTACACTCTGAGAAGCAGTGCAACACCAGGCTACACCTGAGGAGCAGTACAACACCAGGCTACACCCTGAGAGAGCAGTGCAACACCAGGCTACACCTCTGAGGAGCAGTACAACACCAGGCTACACTTGAGAGCAGTACAACACCAGGCTACACTCTGAGGAGCAGTACAACACCAGGCTACACCCTGAGGAGCAGTGCAACACCAGGCTACACTCTGAGGAGCAGTACAACACCAGCTACACTCTGAGGAGCAGTGCAACACCGGCTACACTCTGAGAAGCAGTGCACACCAGGCTACACTCTGAGGAGCAGTGCAACACCAGGCTACACTCTGAGAGCAGTACAACACCAGCTACACCCTGAGGAGCAGTACAACACCAGGCTACACTCTGAGGAGCAGTGCAACACCAGGCTACACTCTGAGGAGCAGTGCAACACCAGGCTACACCCTGAGGAGCAGTACAACACCAGGCTACACTCTGAGGAGCAGTGCAACACCAGGCTACACTCTGAGGAGCAGTGCAACACCAGGCTACACCCTGAGGAGCAGTACAACACCAGGCTACACTCTGAGGAGCAGTGCAACACCAGGCTACACTCTGAGGAGCAGTGCAACACCAGGCTACACCCTGAGGAGCAGTACAACACCAGGCTACACTCTGAGAAGCAGTGCAACACCAGGCTACACTTTGAGGAGCAGTACAACACCAGGCTACACCCTGAGGAGCAGTGCAACACCAGGCTACACCTTAAGAAGCAGTACAACACCAGGCTACACCCTGAGAAGCAGTGCAACACCAGGCTACACCCTGAGGAGCAGTACAACACCAGGCTACACCCTGAGGAGCAGTGCAACACCAGGCTACACTCTGAGAAGCAGTACATCACCAGGCTACACTCTGAGAAGCAGTACAACACCAGGCTACACCTTAAGAAGCAGTGCAACACCAGGCTACACTCTGAGAAGCAGTGCAACACCAGGCTACACCTTAAGAAGCAGTGCAACAACAGGCTACACCCTGAGGAGCAGTACAACACCAGGCTACACTCTGAGGAGCAGTGCAACACCAGGCTACACCCTGAGGAGCAGTGCAACACCAGGCTACACCCTAAGAAGCAGTACAACACCAGGCTACACTCTGAGGAGCAGTGCAACACCAGGCTACACCCTGAGGAGCAGTGCAACACCAGGCTACACTCTGAGGAGCAGTGCAACACCAGGCTACACTCTGAGAAGCAGTGCAACACCAGGCTACACTCTGAGGAGCAGTGCAACACCAGGCTACACCTAAGAAGCAGTACAACACCAGGCTACACCCTGAGGAGCAGTGCAACACCAGGCTACACTCTGAGGAGCAGTGCAACACCAGGCTACACTCTGAGAAGCAGTGCAACACCAGGCTACACTCTGAGGAGCAGTGCAACACCAGACTACACCCTGAGGAGCAGTACAACACCAGGCTACACTCTGAGAAGCAGTGCAACACCAGGCTACACTCTGAGGAGCAGTAAAACACCAGGCTACACCTGAGGAGCAGTACAACACCAGGCTACACTCTTGAGAAGCAGTGCAACACCAGGCTACACTCTGAGGAGCAGTGCAACACCAGGCTACACTCTGAGGAGCAGTACAACACCAGGCTACACTCTGAGAAGCAGTGCAACACCAGGCTACACTCTGAGGAGCAGTGCAACACCAGGCTACACCCTAAGAAGCAGTACAACACCAGGCTACACTCTGAGGAGCAGTGCAACACCAGGCTACACTCTGAGGAGCAGTGCAACACCAGGCTACACCCTGAGGAGCAGTCCAATACCAGGCTACACTCTGAGGAGCAGTGCAACACCAGGCTACACTCTGAGGAGCAGTGCAACACCAGGCTACACTCTGAGGAGCAGTGCAACACCAGGCTACACCCTAAGAAGCAGTACAACACCAGGCTACACCCTGAGGAGCAGTGCAACACCAGGCTACACCCTGAGGAGCAGTACAACACCAGGCTACACCCTGAGGAGCAGTGCAACACCAGGCTACACTCTGAGGAGCAGTACAACACCAGGCTACACCCTGAGGAGCAGTACAATACCAGGCTACACTCTGAGGAGCAGTGCAACACCAGGCTACACTCTGAGGAGCAGTACAACACCAGGCTACACTCTGAGGAGCAGTGCAACACCAGGCTACACCCTGAGGAGCAGTGCAACACCAGGCTACACCCTGAGGAGCAGTACAACACCAGGCTACACTCTGAGGAGCAGTACAACACCAGGCTACACCCTGAGGAGCAGTGCAACACCAGGCTACACTCTGAGGAGCAGTACAACACCAGGCTACACCTTAAGAAGCAGTGCAACACCAGGCTACACCCTGAGGAGCAGTACAACACCAGGCTACACCCTAAGAAGCAGTACAACACCAGGCTACACCCTAAGAAGCAGTGCAACACCAGGCTACACCCTAAGAAGCAGTACAACACCAGGCTACACCTTACGAAGCAGTACAACACCAGGCTACACTCTGAGGAGCAGTGCAACACCAGGCTACACTCTGAGGAGCAGTACAACACCAGGCTACACCCTGAGGAGCAGTGCAACACCAGGCTACACCCTGAGGAGCAGTACAACACCAGGCTACACCCTAAGAAGCAGTACAACACCAGGCTACACCCTAAGAAGCAGTGCAACACCAGGCTACACCCTAAGAAGCAGTGCAACACCAGGCTACACCTTAAGAAGCAGTGCAACACCAGGCTACACCTTAAGAAGCAGTGCAACACCAGGCTACACTCTGAGGAGCAGTGCAACACCAGGCTACACCTTAAGAAGCAGTGCAACACCAGGCTACACTCTGAGAGGTAGTGCAACACCAGGCTACACTCTGAGGAGCAGTACAACACCAGGCTACACCCTAAGAAGCAGTGCAACACCAGGCTACACTCTGAGGAGCAGTACAACACCAGGCTACACCCTGAGGAGCAGTACAACACCAGGCTACACCCTGAGGAGCAGTACAACACCAGGCTACACCCTGAGGAGCAGTACAACACCAGGCTACACTCTAAGAAGCAGTGCAACACCAGGCTACACCCTGAGGAGCAGTACAACACCAGGCTACACTCTAAGAAGCAGTGCAACACCAGGCTACACCCTAAGAAGCAGTGCAACACCAGGCTACACCCTGAGGAGCAGTACAACACCAGGCTACACCCTAAGAAGCAGTGCAACACCAGGCTACACTCTGAGGAGCAGTACAACACCAGGCTACACTCTAAGAAGCAGTGCAACACCAGGCTACACTCTGAGAAGCAGTGCAACACCAGGCTACACTCTGAGAAGCAGTGCAACACCAGGCTACACCCTAAGAAGCAGTGCAACACCAGGCTACACTCTGAGAAGCAGTGCAACACCAGGCTACACTCTGAGAAGCAGTGCAACACCAGGCTACACCCTGAGGAGCAGTACAACACCAGGCTACACCCTAAGAAGCAGTACAACACCAGGCTACACTCTAAGAAGCAGTGCAACACCAGGCTACACCCTGAGGAGCAGTACAACACCAGGCTACACCCTAAGAAGCAGTACAACACCAGGCTACACTCTAAGAAGCAGTGCAACACCAGGCTACACCCTGAGGAGCAGTACAACACCAGGCTACACCCTAAGAAGCAGTACAACACCAGGCTACACTCTGAGGAGCAGTACAACACCAGGCTACACCCTAAGAAGCTGTACAACACCAGGCTACACCCTGAGGAGCAGTACAACACCAGGCTACACTCTGAGAAGCAGTGCAACACCAGGCTACACTCTGAGGAGCAGTACAACACCAGGCTACACCCTGAGGAGCAGTACAACACCAGGCTACACCCTAAGAAGCAGTACAACACCAGGCTACACTCTAAGAAGCAGTACAACACCAGGCTACACCCTGAGGAGCAGTACAACACCAGGCTACACCCTAAGAAGCAGTGCAACACCAGGCTACACCCTGAGGAGCAGTACAACACCAGGCTACACCCTGAGGAGCAGTACAACACCAGGCTACACCCTGAGGAGCAGTACAACACCAGGCTACACCCTGAGAAGCAGTACAACACCAGGCTACACCCTGAGGAGCAGTACAACACCAGGCTACACCCTGAGGAGCAGTACAACACCAGGCTACACCCTGAGGAGCAGTACAACGCCAGGCTACACCTTAAGAAGCAGTGCAACACCAGGCTACACTCTGAGGAGCAGTGCAACACCAGGCTACACTCTGAGAAGCAGTGCAACACCAGGCTACACCTTAAGAAGCAGTGCAACACCAGGCTACACTCTGAGGAGCAGTGCAACACCAGGCTACACCCTAAGAAGCAGTACAACACCAGGCTACACCCTGAGGAGCAGTGCATCATAAGGCTTCATAGTATACACGGACACAAGAGGAAATATGAGTCAGTTCTATAAAACTCTATAATGCCCAGACGGGTCAGAGATATAATGTTTATTTTCTGACAGTAATAGAGCAATCAGCTCTTATTTACGATGTAGCTTAAGTTAATACAAATATACATGCTCTAAGTTTAAACGTTTACATTTAACAGTGCCTTATAATAATTTTGAAATATTCTGGGAGTTTGAACAAATCCCGGGATACAAGACTTATGCTCCGTTCACTGACCTGCTTTGAGTGGTTGAAGACACAGACATTCTTGTGATATCCTTGGGGGGTTCGTCATCAGAATGTGTAGTCTTTGTAGATTTGAAACAACAGGTTTCAAATGACCTCCAAAGGATACCTGACCAAGCGAGCGTCTAACAGCTTGGTTGACCTGACCACCAACCAGAAGGCCTGGTTAGAGACCCGGAACCACCATAAGGTAACAAGGAAGGTAAGGTAACCATATATAATTTATACTATCGGATGCAACCTATAAACTTGCCAGAAAAAAATTGTATGAACCCTTGTTTTAATTGCACGCGGTTATTACACACCTATTACCAAAAAAGTAAATATTTAAAATGTGTGGATTTAATGTAAGAGCTGTCGTATAGTATATATATATATATATATATATATATATATATTTGTTTTGGGGGGGGGAGGGGGAAGAACATCAATATAACCTTATTTTACTTGATTCAACAAGGGCCTTTATAATTATCATGGAAATATATAAATACACATTATTGCTAAAATATAAAAAGTGTCCACTGAATATGACTCTCGTATAGGATTATGTTGTGGTCATATATGATTATGTTGTGATCGTATATGATTATGTTGTGATCATATATAATTATGTTGTGATCATATATAATTATGTTGTGATCATATATGATTATGTTGTGATCATATATGATCATATATGATCATGAAATGATCATATATGTTTATGTTGTGATCATATATAATTATGTTGTGATCATATATGATTATGTTGTGATCATATATGATTATGTTGTGATCATATATCATTATGTTGTGATCATATGTGATTATGTTGTGATCATATATCATTATGTTGTGATCATATATCATTATGTTGTGATCATATATCATTATGTTGTGATCATATATCATTATGTTGTGATCATATATCATTATGTTGTGATCATATATCATTATGTTGTGATCATATATCATTATGTTGTGATCATAACATAAAACTCAAGCTTAGCAAAGTTTACTTGACTAAACAATATGGAGGTTCAAAAATATCATCGTTTATACAGGATTTTGCTGTGAGCTAGTTTTGTTTACCTGTGTGATAGTCTATATAAATAAAAATGGAAATGTTCCTTTATTCAAACTCGCTAATCTCCGAAAGTTCTTCACCGATTGCTTTGAAATTTTCACACAACGTTCCATTCACATCCGAGCGGGTTTTTGTATACATACTATAGAGATGTCACGTCTCTGACGGAAAAAAACATGCTTTTTTAAACTATATTTTTCATGTGAGCGAAATCTTCGAAACATTTTTACCGGTTGCTTTGAATTTTTGACACAACGTTGCATTCAAATAGCCACGTGTTTTTATATGCATACTAGCCACACCTGTGACAGGAAAAAACATGTTTTTTTTTTAAACATCACCATCTGTTGCTCGTAATAGCAACACACGCTCTATTACATATGTTACGATTCCATTCAAAGTTTCTGATTGCACTGATAAATTGAATTTTCATAGATTTATTTTATAATTATTTTGTGTGACAGGGCGGTGGAATTTAGCTGTGTTGTTTATCATACCATTCATTTGTGAGTATAGTTTATTTTTTATTTTTTCATTGTTTTCATTTCGTTTTTTAACTGTTTTTCTTATATTTCATTGATGGGAACATCATATCATTTCATGTTCCCAATTTTCTGATGGGAACATTAGATCATTTAGGAATGCATCGGACGAGGGAGTGGGGAATGGTGGGGAGGACGAGGTGACGGGGGAGTTGGAGATGGTGGGGAGGACAAGGGGACAGGGGAGTGGGGATGGTGGTGGGTGGGACGAGGGGATGGTGGAGTGGAATGGTTAGGGGGACAAGAGGACGGTGGAATTGGGGGAAGGTGGGGAGGGCAAAAGTACGGGGAAGGGGAAATGGTGGGGAGGGCGAGGGTACAGGGCGTGGGGAATGTTGGGGAGGACTGTGGGACGGGGGAAGGTTGCTGTAGCCGGGTACAGCTATAACAAAGTTATACAGCTATAACATTTCCTATGACAAAGACGCTCTCGGAACATGCGCAACAATATTGAGGTCGGTGGAAGACGAGAGAATGATTCACTCCACGTCATACAGGAGACAACCCGCACCTCATCACAAGTTTTAATCTTTGCTTTAAATGACCAACCAAAAGCTCCATACTCATTACTGCCGTCAAGACCTTGTGTCTGGAGGTGCTCGTCTCCCAGGATGTGCTCAGAAAGTTATCTGGTTGTGCCTTGAGTGCTGCACCTTTACTCCCTATTTTCCTTAAGGCTTCAACTCGTGTTATTAAGTGAGTCTTAATTAAAAAATGAGTCTACTGAAATATTTGTCAAGAATTAATCTAAATGTTGTACCTGTAAAATATAAAATCGAAAGTTCTTTTGAAGCTTCGTCTTAGAAGATATGAATATGTCGAGACATTAAGACTAGAACGTCTGTATCATTGGAGAGGATAACAGCGCTATCTGTACCTTGTTCAGCTGGCCGGTCTGGGGACCAGTCGTTCTTCAGCTTCATCACTTGTTGCAGAGAGCTCTTCATGTATAGTTAACTCAGTATTAGAGTGTTGCTCTGCCGGGATATTGTTATCATTTGCAACGCATCCACTTGCACCTACTTGAAAATCTAACAGAACCGTGTGTAAAAACTACTGGGTTCATGAGTAATTAGCTCCAAATTAGCTTTGTTTGAAGGTGATCTCCAGAATATGTGGACTTGAGCCAGACTTGGAACACTGGAGCCAATGTCTGCCAACTCAACTCTCCCAATGTTGAGTTGACACACACTTAAGCACACCACTTCCGCTCCTGTGGTGAGCTTAGTAACCCTCCAGGTGTTGATTGGCCTCAACCCCAACACCAAGCCCACCTCACGTGTTGACGGGGCAGCCGGCACCCCGACACTCTGCACCCCTCCTGCAACACCCCAGCAGAACACCCTCCTGCAACACCCCAGCAGAACACCCTCCTGCAACACCCCAGCAGAACACCCTCCTGCAACACCCCAGCAGAACACCCTCCTGCAACACCCCAGCAGAACACCCTCCTGCAACACCCCAGCAGAACACCCTCCTGCAACACCCCAGCAGAACACCCTCCTGCAACACCCCAGCAGAACACCCTCCTGCAACACCCCAGCAGAACACCCTCCTGCAACACCCCAGCAGAACACCCTCCTGCAACACCCAGCAGAACACCCTCCTGCAACACCCCAGCAGAACACCCTCCTGCAACACCCAGCAGAACACCCTCCTGCAACACCCAGCAGAACACCCTCCTGCAACACCTCAGCAGAACACCCTCCTGCAACACCTCAGCAGAACACCCTCCTACAACACCCCAGCGGAACACCCTCCTACAACACCCCAGCAGAACACCCTCCTACAACACCCCAGCAGAACACCCTCCTACAACACCCCAGCAGAACACCCTCGTGCACCACCCCAGCAGAACACCCCTCCTACAACACCCCAGCAGAACACCCTCGTGCAACACCCCAGCAGAACACCCTCGTGCACCACCGCCAGCTTTCACTGTGCACCATCACGGTCCCCCGCGCCTGGTGCTGCTCGAGGCCCCCTAGTGCTTGTTGACCGAGTCATAACTCTCTCTCAGGCCCTGTCGCGCGGGTCAGCAAGTGTCTCAACCTGTTAGTAATTGTGGTTGGCAGTGGTGCCAGGAGTGTCGTGTGTGGCTCAGGCGACACCCGGTTGACAGACGAAGCAACGAGCAGGTAATTGAAGTGCATCATGAGACAGCAACCAGCTGTAATTATATCCCCTAATGGCGGCGCATAGCGGGAGCGTTGTCCTGGGGGGTGAAGAGGGTGGTGACATGCGCTCAAGACATCAATCACACGTGGAGCGTTAGTGAGACGTGCATGGGTGGTCTCCGCTCGGTCTTGTCGAGTTAAGCACCGCCGGGTCTGGCCGGCACGTGATAGGTGACCGCGCGGCCTAACAGGACCTAGACAGACGTGGCAGGTTTCCAGTCCCCCCTCACCTCTTCCCCCCCCTCTGACCGTGATCTGTCACCCTGGCCAGTGTGACAGGGGCGCGCCTCGTCACCCTGAGCAGGATTCCAGCTTCTCACTGTCGCTCATAGGAATGTGATCTGCACGATCATTTAATACATTTCCGTTGGAGATACATATTATGTATACACGCCACATATACATACACACCACGTATACATACACACACCACGTATACACACACACACCACGTATACACACACACACGTATACACACACACCACGTATACACACACACACGTATGTATACATACACACACGTATACATACACACACCACGTATACACACGCCACGTATACATACACACCACGTATACACACCCACCTGTGGATTACCCAAAAAGCTGCCAAATAACAGTTGGCCAGATGATCCTCTACTTGCGTTTTAAGTGTATTGAAAAAGTACTTACAAGTTTGTTGATAAGTATTTGATAGTGTCTTATCTGCCACCGATCACTTTCCCTAATAAATCCGTGTAAATAATCTGTACATGTATGTGTGAATAGTGTGTGTGTGTATATATGTACGTCCTTATGTCTGTGTATGTGTCTATGTATATGTACACGTTGTTCGTGTGCTCGCTCACCAGCCAATTAACAATTTCCTGTCAGATCACCAGTTACGAGATTGTCTCCCTTTAGAAATATATGTTCTATTTGTTCTTTGCAATTTTATTACTCATTGCAAAGTCAAAGATAACAAGTAAACGCAAGAATGCAATACATTGCAAATTAATTCAGTTGTATTAACCCACATGAGCCACTTAACAGTCTTGCAACATATTGTTCTTCAGTGTTGGAGCTTTGTATTAAATGTGAGGGAGATGGTGATGTTGGTGGTGAGGGAGATGGTGATGCTGGTGGTGAGGGAGATGGTGATGGTAGCTGTGAGGGAGATGGTGATGTTAGGCAGATGATAGTGTTGAGTGTGAGACAAATGGTGATACTGGTGGTAAGGGAGATGATGATGCTGGTGCTAAGGGAGATGATGATGCTGGTGGTGAGGGAGATGGTGATGCTGGTGGTGAGGGAGATAGTGATGTTAGCTGTGAGGGAGATGGTGATGTTAGCTGTGAGGGAGATGGTGATGTTGGTGGTGAGGGAGATGGTGATGTTAGCTGTGAGGGAGATGGTGATGTTAGCTGTGAGGGAGATGGTGATGCTGGTGGTGAGGGAGATGGTGATGCTGGTGGTGAGGGAGATGGTGATGTTAGCTGTGAGGGAGATGGTGATGTTAGCTGTGAGGGAGATGGTGATGCTGGTGGTGAGGGAGATGGTGATGCTGGTGGTGAGGAAGATGGTGATGT
The DNA here is from genome assembly GCA_020271785.1 of Procambarus virginalis. Taxonomy (NCBI): domain Eukaryota; kingdom Metazoa; phylum Arthropoda; class Malacostraca; order Decapoda; family Cambaridae; genus Procambarus; species Procambarus virginalis. The sequence goes on from WNGS01013059.1 coordinate 55,626, forward strand.
TAGCTGTGAGGGAGATGGTGATGTTAGCTGTGAGGGAGATGGTGATGCTGGTGGTGAGGGAGATGGTGATGCTGGTGGTGAGGGAGATGGTGATGTTAGCTGTGAGGGAGATGGTGATGTTAGCTGTGAGGGAGATGGTGATGTTAGCTGTGAGGGAGATGGTGATGTTAGCTGTGAGGGAGATGGTGATGCTGGTGGTGAGGGAGATGGTGATGTTAGCTGTGAGGGAGATGGTGATGTTGGTGGTGAGGGAGATGGTGATGTTAGCTGTGAGGGAGATGGTGATGTTAGCTGTGAGGGAGATGGTGATGCTGGTGGTGAGGGAGATGGTGATGTTAGCTGTGAGGGAGATGGTGATGTTGGTGGTGAGGGAGATGGTGATGTTAGCTGTGAGGGAGATGGTGATGCTGGTGGTGAGGGAGATGGTGATGTTAGCTGTGAGGGAGATGGTGATGCTGGTGGTGAGGGAGATGGTGATGTTAGCTGTGAGGGAGATGGTGATGTTGGTGGTGAGGGAGATGGTGATGTTAGCTGTGAGGGAGATGGTGATGCTGGTGGTGAGGGAGATGGTGATGTTAGCTGTGAGGGAGATGGTGATGTTAGCTGTGAGGAAGATGGTGATGTTAGCTGTGAGGAAGATGGTGATGTTAGCTGTGAGGGAGATGGTGATGTTAGCTGTGAGGGAGATGGTGATGTTAGCTGTGAGGGAGATGGTGATGCTGGTGGTGAGGGAGATGGTGATGTTAGCTGTGAGGGAGATGGTGATGTTAGCTGTGAGGGAGATGGTGATGCTGGTGGTGAGGGAGATGGTGATGTTAGCTGTGAGGGAGATGGTGATGTTAGCTGTGAGGGAGATGGTGATGTTAGCTGTGAGGCAGATGGTGATGTTGGTGGTGAGGGAGATGGTGATGTTAGCTGTGAGGGAGATGGTGATGCTGGTGGTGAGGGAGATGGTGATGTTAGCTGTGAGGGAGATGGTGATGTTGGTGGTGAGGGAGATGGTGATGTTAGCTGTGAGGGAGATGGTGATGCTGGTGGTGAGGGAGATGGTGATGTTAGCTGTGAGGGAGATGGTGATGTTGGTGGTGAGGGAGATGGTGATGTTAGCTGTGAGGGAGATGGTGATGTTAGCTGTGAGGGAGATGGTGATGCTGGTGGTGAGGGAGATGGTGATGTTAGCTGTGAGGGAGATGGTGATGCTGGTGGTGAGGGAGATGGTGATGTTAGCTGTGAGGGAGATGGTGATGCTGGTGGTGAGGGAGATGGTGATGTTAGCTGTGAGGGAGATGGTGATGCTGGTGGTGAGGGAGATGGTGATGTTAGCTGTGAGGGAGATGGTGATGCTGGTGGTGAGGGAGATGGTGATGTTAGCTGTGAGGGAGATGGTGATGCTGGTGGTGAGGGAGATGGTGATGTTAGCTGTGAGGGAGATGGTGATGTTAGCTGTGAGGAAGATGGTGATGTTAGCTGTGAGGAAGATGGTGATGTTAGCTGTGAGGGAGATGGTGATGCTGGTGGGAGGGAGATGGTGATGTTAGCTGTGAGGGAGATGGTGATGTTAGCTGTGAGGGAGATGGTGATGTTAGCTGTGAGGCAGATGGTGATGTTGGTGGTGAGGGAGATGGTGATGTTAGCTGTGAGGGAGATGGTGATGCTGGTGGTGAGGGAGATGGTGATGTTAGCTGTGAGGGAGATGGTGATGTTGGTGGTGAGGGAGATGGTGATGTTAGCTGTGAGGGAGATGGTGATGCTGGTGGTGAGGGAGATGGTGATGTTAGCTGTTAGGGAGATGGTGATGTTGGTAGTGAGGGAGATGGTGATGTTAGCTGTGAGGGAGATGGTGATGTTAGCTGTGAGGGAGATGGTGATGCTGGTGGTGAGGGAGATGGTGATGTTAGCTGTGAGGGAGATGGTGATGCTGGTGGTGAGGGAGATGGTGATGTTAGCTGTGAGGGAGATGGTGATGCTGGTGGTGAGGAGATGGTGATGTTAGCTGTGAGGGAGATGGTGATGCTGGTGGTGAGGGAGATGGTGATGTTAGCTGTGAGGGAGATGGTGATGCTGGTGGTGAGGGAGATGGTGATGTTAGCTGTGAGGGAGATGGTGATGTTAGCTGTGAGGAAGATGGTGATGTTAGCTGTGAGGAAGATGGTGATGTTAGCTGTGAGGGAGATGGTGATGTTAGCTGTGAGGGAGATGGTGATGTTAGCTGTGAGGGAGATGGTGATGCTGGTGGTGAGGGAGATGGTGATGTTAGCTGTGAGGGAGATGGTGATGCTGGTGGTAGGGAGATGGTGATGCTGGTAGTGAGGGAGGCTGGTAGTGAGGGAGGCTGGTAGTGAGGGAGGCTGGTAGTGAGGGAGGCTGGTAGTGAGGGAGGCTGGTAGTGAGGGAGGCTGGTAGGGAGGCTGGTAGGGAGGCTGGTAGGGAGGGAGGCTGGTAGGGAGGGAGGCTGGTAGTGAGGGAGGCTGGTAGTGAGGGAGGCTGGTAGTGAGGGAGGCTGGTAGTGAGGGAGGCTGGTAGGGAGGCTGGTAGGGAGGCTGGTAGGGAGGGAGGCTGGTAGTGAGGGAGGCTGGTAGTGAGGGAGGCTGGTAGTGAGGGAGGCTGGTAGTGAGGGAGGCTGGTAGTGAGGGAGGCTGGTAGTGAGGGAGGCTGGTAGTGAGGGAGGCTGGTAGTGAGGGAGGCTGGCAGTGAGGGAGGCTGGTAGTGAGGGAGGCTGGTAGTGAGGGAGGCTGGCAGTGAGGGAGGCTGGTAGTGAGGGAGGCTGGTAGTGAGGGAGGCTGGTAGTGAGGGAGGCTGAGTATAAAGGTCAGTGNCTTTGCTTTAAATGACCAACCAAAAGCTCCATACTCATTACTGCCGTCAAGACCTTGTCTGGAGGTGCTCGTCTCCCAGGATGTGCTCAGAAAGTTATCTGGTTGTGCCTTGAGTGCTGCACCTTTACTCCCTATTTTCCTTAAGGCTTCAACTCGTGTTATTAAGTGAGTCTTAATTAAAAATGAGTCTACTGAAATATTTGTCAAGAATTAATCTAAATGTTGTACCTGTAAAATATAAAATCGAAAGTTCTTTTGAAGCTTCGTCTTAGAAGATATAATATGTCGAGACATTAAGACTAGAACGTCTGTATCATTGGAGAGGATAACAGCGCTATCTGTACCTTGTTCAGCTGGCCGGTCTGGGGACCAGTCGTTCTTCAGCTTCATCACTTGTTGCAGAGAGCTCTTCATGTATAGTTAACTCAGTATTAGAGTGTTGCTCTGCCGGGATATTGTTATCATTTGCAACGCATCCACTTGCACCTACTTGAAAATCTAACAGAACCGTGTGTAAAAACTACTGGGTTCATGAGTAATTAGCTCCAAATTAGCTTTGTTTGAAGGTGATCTCCAGAATATGTGGACTTGAGCCAGACTTGGAACACTGGAGCCAATGTCTGCCAACTCAACTCTCCCAATGTTGAGTTGACACACACTTAAGCACACCACTTCCGCTCCTGTGGTGAGCTTAGTAACCCTCCAGGTGTTGATTGGCCTCAACCCCAACACCAAGCCCACCTCACGTGTTGACGGGGCAGCCGGCACCCCGACACTCTGCACCCCTCCTGCAACACCCCAGCAGAACACCCTCCTGCAACACCCCAGCAGAACACCCTCCTGCAACACCCCAGCAGAACACCCTCCTGCAACACCCCAGCAGAACACCCTCCTGCAACACCCCAGCAGAACACCCTCCTGCAACACCCCAGCAGAACACCCTCCTGCAACACCCCAGCAGAACACCCTCCTGCAACACCCCAGCAGAACACCCTCCTGCAACACCCCAGCAGAACACCCTCCTGCAACACCCCAGCAGAACACCCTCCTGCAACACCCCAGCAGAACACCCTCCTGCAACACCTCAGCAGAACACCCTCCTGCAACACCTCAGCAGAACACCCTCCTACAACACCCCAGCGGAACACCCTCCTACACACCCCAGCAGAACACCCTCCTACAACACCCCAGCAGAACACCCTCGTGCAACACCCCAGCAGAACACCCTCGTGCAACACCCCAGCAGAACACCCTCGTGCAACACCCCAGCAGAACACCCTCGTGCAACACCCCAGCAGAACACCCTCGTGCACCACCGCCAGCTTTCACTGTGCACCATCACGGTCCCCCGCGCCTGGTGCCGCTCGAGGCCCCCTAGTGCTTGTTGACCGAGTCATAACTCTCTCTCAGGCCCTGTCGCGCGGGTCAGCAAGTGTCTCAACCTGTTAGTAATTGTGGTTGGCAGTGGTGCCAGGAGTGCCGTGTGTGGCTCAGGCGACACCCGGTTGACAGACGAAGCAACGAGCAGGTAATTGAAGTGCATCATGAGACAGCAACCAGCTGTAATTATATCCCCTAATGGCGGCGCATAGCGGGAGCGTTGTCCTGGGGGGTGAAGAGGGTGGTGACATGCGCTCAAGACATCAATCACACGTGGAGCGTTAGTGAGACGTGCATGGGTGGTCTCCGCTCGGTCTTGTCGAGTTAAGCACCGCCGGGTCTGGCCGGCACGTGATAGGTGACCGCGCGGCCTAACAGGACCTAGACAGACGGGCAGGTTTCCGGTCCCCCCCTCCCCTCCTTCTCCCCTCTGACCGTGATCTGTCACCCTGGCCAGTGTGACAGGGGCGCGCCTCGTCACCCTGAGCAGGATTCCAGCTTCTCACTGTCGCTCATAGGAATGTGATCTGCACGATCATTTAATACATTTCCGTTGGAGATACATATTATGTATACACGCCACATATACATACACACCACGTATACATACACACACCACGTATACATACACACACCACGTATACATACACCACGTATACACACACACACCACGTATACATACACACACCACGTATACACACACACACCACGTATACATACACACACCACGTATACATACACACACCACGTATACATACACACACCACGTATACACACGCCACGTATACATACACACCACGTATACACACCCACCTGTGGATTACCCAAAAAGCTGCCAAATAGCAGTTGGCCAGATGATCCTCTACTTGCGTTTTAAGTGTATTGAAAAAGTACTTACAAGTTTGTTGATAAGTATTTGATAGTGTCTTNTGTCTATAATGTCTCTTTTTTTTTCTTGAATACCCAAAACATGTTTTTACACCGTAGTTAAACATAATTATTAGTAATATAAGGCGAGCATATACCCCTGTTGCAGCACTACCTGAGCCTGGAGCAGTGTTGTTATTGATGTAGTTGCTAAACAAGAATGTGACGTTCTGGCTTGCCAAAGTAAACATTAATTTAAAAAAATTTCGTCTCTGTTCACAGAATATTGAACGGAAATCAAGTTGTCCTTCAGTAAGATGAAGCTGGCGAGATGCCATTCGGAGATAGCCAGGGTAAACCCGCCATCGTATAATAATTGGTATATTACTGTTGTACAAATCCACAAGGCCGTGACGAGGATTCGAACTTGCGTCCGGGAGCATCCCAGACAACAGTTACTGTTGTATAATGGAGCCGGTGGCTGAGGGAAGGGAGCCGGTGGCTGAGCGGACAGAACACTAGACCCGTGATCCTGTGGTCCCGGGTTCGATCCCGGGCGCAGGCGAGAAACGATGGGCAGAGTTTCTTTCACCCTGATGCGCCTGTTACCTAGTCGTAAATAGGTACCTGGGAGTTAGTCAGTTGTCACGGGTTGCTTCCTGGGGAGTGGAGGCCTGGTCGAGGACCGGGCCGCGGGGACACAAAAGCCCCGAAATCATCTCAAGATATACTACAGTCGAATACTCTTCTCGTATATCACCATCGTATACCACCTTCGTTTGCCACCATCATATATTAACATCGTATACTGCTATAGTATACTGTGTGGTATAATACTGTCGTATATAATGATATATACAGCCCATCCTCCTGCTTAGTTAGTACTTATAGTAACGATGAGGACCATATAGCACATATATGACGTCATGGGACAAGAAGAAAGTAGAGATCGTTACTATTGCATGAGGACTAACCGGAAAAAAAGGTTTTGTATTTCTGTTGCAATGACACCCTAACCTAACCTTCCTAGGCCTAATATACGTTATCTGAGGCCTAGTATAGTACACATATGTACTATACTGACATTTGGAAAATTTAAGTTAGTTTTTTTTAGCTTGATTTTTTTTCAGACTCTATAAGTGAATAGTACCAAATTGTACTATCTTATTGCTTCTTATGTCAATATTTGTACTATGGTCCGCAGAGTTACAAAAGTAGTACCTAAACAGGAGGATATATTGATTTATGTTACCATGGTATACTACCATCGTATATAACCTATATATGTAGGTTATACACTGTTACATACATCGTATATAACAATATACATGTAGCACATTGATGTATGTGTGACAGCATACCAGACGTTATATAGTGTTACGAAAAACAAAAATACATAGATATGCGTTTAAACAAATTCCTCCGTACTCACCTAGTTGTGTTTGCGGGGATTGAGCTCTGGCTCTTTGGTCCCGCCTCTCAATTATTATTATTACATAATAATGTTCTCATATAATATGCCTATAATTTTCTCCGTGTTATTGTGGGGGTGTAACCGCGGTTTACCAACACTGTACACCAATGTAAACTGTGTCAAGGTGAGTACCCACAAGGACGGAAGTTACAAGATGCGACAGTGACTGATTCAATTTAGAGACTGTGGAGACAGCGTTCCTCCCAGCCTGAGTGCTCAAGTGAGCATCTCAAGTGAGCATCTCAGTGAGCATCTCAAGTGAGCATCTCAAGTGAGCATCTCAAGTGAGCATCTCAAGTGAGCATCTCAAGTGAGCATCTCAAGTGAGAATCTATATTACGTTTTGATACCCAACGATTGGTTGGGGGTTTTGTTGACTTATGGTGCAAGTTACTGATAACACCACCAGTGTGTTAGACTGTGGTGTTAGGTGTTGATAACACCACCAGTGTGTTAGACTGTGGTGTTAGGTGTTGATAACACCACCAGTGTGTTAGACTGTGGTGCTAGCCATTGATAACACCACCAGTGTGTTAGACTGTGGTGCTAGTCATTGATAACACCACCAGTGTGTTAGACTGTGGTGCTAGTCATTGATAACACCACCAGTGTGTTAGACTGTGGTGCTAGTCATTGATAACACCACCAGTGTGTTAGACTGTGGTGCTAGTCATTGATAACACCACCAGTGTGTTAGACTGTGGTGCTAGTCATTGATAACACCACCAGTGTGTTAGACTGTGGTGCTAGTCACTGATAACACCACCAGTGTGTTAGACTGTGGTGCTAGCCATTGATAACACCACCAGTGTGTTAGACTGTGGTGCTAGCCATTGATAACACCACCAGTGTGTTAGACTGTGGTGCTAGTCATTGATAACACCACCAGTGTTAGACTGTGGTGCTAGCCATTGATAACACCACCAGTGTGTTAGACTGTGGTGCTAGCCATTGATAACACCACCAGTGTGTTAGACTGTGGTGCTAGTCATTGATAACACCACCAGTGTGATAGACTGTGGTGCTAGTCACTGATAACACCACCACCATCAACAACATGAAACACACAGGAAAAGAATGAGGGATATACTACACTATACCAATCTATACTCAGTTACACACGAGCGGCAGAGCGCTCATTAATCTGTGTGTGTCAAGGTGTAAATGTTCAGCTCGAGCGATTATCAATTACAGCAATTTTCCTCCACCAGAAATTATGCTAATGAGACGATCGTTCAACTTGAGTGGTCTGTTTCGGGTTCGTAGCAATCGGCGACATATTGGCACCAGTCCTCTGGAACTATGCTTGACTCTAGTGATCTTTAATTGTAAATGTCGAGGGGCTAAGTTAGTAATTATCAAAAGAAGGCACCAGACCGGGAAGCTATGTAGCAAAGAGAGCTCACTAAGCTCTTCTTTGCGTTGTTAGTTTAGGGTTGGGTTTAATACTAAACACAAAAGGAAGAGAATTAATAGACCTCTACAGAAAGTTTGGAGACTCGCGGTTGACTGATTTGTTTGGTGTTGTATTAAATTGTAGAATACAATAATAATTATCATTCCTAACAATCTGCACAAAATCCACCATTACGTTGCCTAGATAAACCTTACATTGTAATGGTTGGGTGGGGTGGTGGTAATGGTTGGGGGGGGTGGGGTGGTGGTAATGGTTGGGTGGGGTGGTGTAATGGTTGGGTGGGATGGTGGTAATGGTTGGGTGGGGTGGTGGTAATGGTTGGGTGGGGTGGTGGTAATGGTTGGGTGGGATGGTAGTAATGGTTTGGGGGGGGTGGTGGTAATGGTGGGTGGGGTGGTGGTAATGGTTTGGTGGGATGGTAGTAATGGTTGG
>WNGS01013060.1:5118-15373 GCA_020271785.1 Procambarus virginalis
TCGCAAAAAGTTTCATGCAGGAGCTAAGAGGACTGAGCTATGAGGACACGTTTAGAGCCCATCTCTACACAAGTTCACATCACTGTAGGAGAGGGAAAACAGAGAGAGTGGGACATGATCGCACATACAAGATACCGAAAGGACTTGAAAAGGTGGACAAGATCAGCCTTTTTAAAGTGAGCTAAAATAGGCCAAAAGGCCACAATTGGAAGATGGAAGAGCAAAGGATATGGAGAAATGTAAGGAAGTTCTCGTGCCAATCCGGGTGGTCAAGTGGGTCACATTGGAAAGATAAGCTGTGGAAGCCACCTCCATCCACAACTTTTAGGCCAGATTCGACAAAGAATTTGAACATCAGAATAGATTGTAACGCAATAGGTAAACACTGATAGATAAGCACTACACCCCTCCCCACACTACACCCACTCCCCACTACACCCCTCCCCACTACACCCCACCCCACTACACCCCACTCCACAACACCCCTCCCCACTACACCCCACTCCACAACACCCCTCCCCACTACACCCCACCCCACTCTTCTACCACCCAATCACAGAGATCGATTGGGCATCAAGACATCCCCATGATAGGGAAGAAACCTGGCGAGCAAACTTAAAGGAAGTTATATAAACAAATTTCTTAACACATGATGTAAAGGCTGACACAAGAGAGAGGAGATACACTAAGCCTACTGCACCAAACCTTCCAACACATTCTCCTCTTTAGAAAGTACATTTTGTAACTATGTGCACCATAGTCCATATGTGGACGTAATGGATAATTAGATAGTAGCATTTTGATGTTATTCACTTTATAATTAAGTACGGGCAAAATAAAGCTTAAAAGCCAAACTTAAATATTCCTAAGGCTAGTATAGCTTATATATGTACTATATTTGGTTATTATTATTTATATTAGGCGGGTATTAGGCCTAATATAATTAGGTAAACTTAGGTTTTTATTAGCAACACAAAGCTTGTCCAAATTCAATAGTACCAAATTATTATAAGACATGAGGTGACGTCTTATGGACATGAGGTGACGTCTTATGGACATGAGGTGACGTCTTATGGACATGAGGTCACGTTTATGGACATGAGGTACGTCTTATGGACATGAGGTGACGTCTTATGGACATGAGGTGACGTCTAGGTATGATGACATGACGTCTTATGGACATGAGGTGACGTTTATGGACATGAGGTGACGTCTTATGGACATGAGGTGACGTCTTATGGACATGAGGTGACGTCTTATAGACATGAGGGGACGTCTTATGGACATGAGGTGACGTCTTATGGACATGAGGTGACGTCTTATGGACATGAGGTCACGTCTTATAGACATGAGGTGACGTCTTATGGACATGAGGTCACGTCTTATAGACATGAGGTCACGTCATATAGACATGAGGTCACGTCATACAGACATGAGGTCACGTCATATAGACATGAGGTCACGTCTTATAGACATGAGGTCACGTCATATAGACATGAGGTCACGTCATATAGACATGAGGTCACGTCATATAGACATGAGGTCACGTCATATAGACATGAGGTCACGTCATATAGACATGAGGTCACGTCATATAGACATGAGGTCACGTCATATAGACATGAGGTCACGTCATATAGACATGAGGTCACGTCATATAGACATGAGGTCACGTCATAGACATGAGGTCACGTCTATAGACATGAGGTCACGTCATATAGACATGAGGTCACATCATATAGACATGAGGTCACGTCTAATAGACATGAGGTCACGTCATATAGACATGAGGTCACGTCATACAGACATAAGGTCACGTCATACAGACATGAGGTCACGTCATACAGACATGAGGTCACGTCATACATACATAGGTCACGTCATACAGACATGAGGTCACGTCATACAGACATGAGGTCACGTCATATAGACATGAGGTCACGTCATATAGACATGAGGTCACGTCATATAGACATGAGGTCACGTCTTATAGACATGAGGTCACGTCATATAGACATGAGGTCACGTCTTATAGACATGAGGTCACGTCTTATAGACATGAGGTCACATCTTATGGACACAAGATCACAATAAATTAAAAAAAAATTACAAAAAATCACTACAAAAATTGCCTTGTTTCCAAAGCAAAGAAACACCCAAAAATAACAGTCTAATAAAAGAGAAAATGCCTGTGAACAAGTAAGTGACTAAAGTGTCAAAAGGGGGAGATAAACACATAGGAAATGACAAGGAAGTGTGTGAGGAACACTTGAAAAGAAACAGTCTGCTCTTGTGGCTCAGGGCTGTTCGGGGGATCGAACCCTACATGAGACAACTTATAAAGGTTCACAGGTTTGTAACGAAGCTCATCCAAGTCTTGTGACTGATGGAGTATTGAATAAATACTGAGAGAATTAGACTTCACGACACTAGAAAGAGGAGAGAGGGGAGACAGGATGGAGATGTACAAAATACTTACGGGGGATTGACAGTGTGGAAAATTAGGAAATATGATTCACAATGGGACAAGGGGACAGGAGGGCATGGGCGGAAGCGTGAGAAATATTTATATAGATGTTTAGATTATATAGATGTCATATAGATGTCTATAGATTATATATAAGTCATATAGATGCTAGAAGCTCTGTTTGACATGAGAGTAGTGGGAAAATGACTGACCTAAAGAAGCAGGTTGAAAAAGTGAACTAGATTACTAATTTTAAAGGTAGATATGACAAGAAATAAGCCAGGTGGCACTGCATTAAATAACCGGCGGCCAGAAAGGTGGGGGTCCAAGGGTTCAAGCTCGACTCTGCTGGCAGAAACAGGTGAATGTGTGCGAACACACTCACGTACACGCCGCGCAGGTGAGTGGACAACGCTACGGAGTCGTAGTCTTAAGGGCCCGGGTACAATCCCCAGCCGGGCAGAAACAAATTGTCAGTTTATTTCACCCTGATGCACCTATTCACCTAGCAGTAAATAGGTACCTAGGAGTTAAACAGCTGCTACGGGCTCCTTCCTGGGGATGATGTGTGTATTCACCTAGTTGTGATTGCGGGGGTTGAGCTTTGTTCTTTCGGCCCGCCTCTCAATTGTCAATCAACTGTTACTAACTACTATTCCCCCCCAACACACACACCAAGGAAGCAGCCCGTAGCAGCTGTCTAACTCCCAGGTACCTATTTACTGCTAGGTAACACAGGCATCAGATTGAAAGAAACTTGGCCCATTTGTTTCTGCTTGGTCCGGGTATCGAATCCGTGCAACAGAATTACGAGTTCTGCACGCTGTCCACTCAGCTACCAGACCCTCAGCCCATGTGTGTACTCACCTAGTTGTGCTTGCGGGGGTTGAGCTCTGACTCTTTGGTCCCGCCTCTCAACTGTCAACAGGTGTACAGATTCCTGAGCCTATTGGGGTCTATCATATCTACACTTGAAACTGTGTATGGAGTCAGCCTCCACCACATCACTTCCTAATGCATTCCATTTACTAACTACTCTGACACTGAAAACGTTCTTTCTAACATCTCTATGGCTCATTTGGGTACTCAGCTTCCACCTGTGTCCCCTTTTGCGTGTACCACCCGTGTTAAATAATCCATCTTTGTCATCCTGTCAATTACCGTGAGAATTTTGTATGTGGTGATCATGTCTCCCCGAGTTCTTCTGTCTTCCAGCGACGTGAGGTGCAATTCCCTCAGCCTTTCCTCGTAACTCATGCCTCTTAGTTCTGGGACTAGTCTAGTGGCATACTTCTGAACTTTTTCCAGCTTCGTCTTGTGCTTGACAAGGTACGGGTTCCATGCTGGGGGTTATCTTAAGATGATTTGATGATTGAGATGATTTCGGGGCTTTAGTGTCCCCGCGGCCCGGTCCTCGACCAGGCCTCCACCCCAGGAAGCAGCCCGTGACAGCTGACTAACATAGTTTATCCTATTCCCTTTGGAATAGGATAAACTTGTGCTGCCTCAATATACTTCTGTGTGATCATCGGTCCATCATGCCTTGGGCCGTCTTTCCCCTGAGCTCTGTTTCCCATGTTATATCTGTTAGAAATTTTCTTATCTCCTCTTAGTTTCCCTTTCGGAATGCCAGCCTATTGTTTTCAGTTCCCTTCCTTGAGTACAGTAACCCTTCTTCGACCTGATACTCGAACATCAGTACACTGAGATCGGTCATTCCTACTGGGGCCTCGAACCCGATATCCCTTATGTCAGAGTCGTTCAGAGTGAAGACTGGGTCGAGTGTCGTTAGTTCACCGTTGCCTCTCATTCTTGTGGGTCCCCTGATGTGCTGACTTAAAAAGTTACTTGTCGGCACTTTCAGCAGCTTAGCTCTCCATGTTTCCTCACCTCTGTGTGGTTCCTTGTTTTCCCAGTCTATCCTTTCGCGATTGAAGTCCTTCATAATGAGCAGATGTCATACTCTTGCCTGGGTCTTCTGTCATTTGGTGGAGGGTTGTATATCACTGCTACTACCACTCTTGATCCTCCAATCATCATGGTGTTTGTAATGTAGTCTCTGAACCCCTCGCAGCCTGGGATAACCATCTCCTTGAAAGTCCATTCCTTTCTTATCAGCAGAGCCACTCGTCCTCCTCCCCTCTCTTCTTATTACAGTGTAGTCCTGGGGAAATGCCGCATTTGTTATGAGTCCTAAGAGTTTTGTTTCTGTGAGTCCAATTACATCCAGGTTTCCTTCTTGTGCTCTTTCCCTAAGTTCACTTGCCTTGCATATAATCCCATCTATGAGTACATTACCTTGAAATTGACTCTCTTCATTCAATCCTCAGTTTCTGTTGATTCCACTGGTGTAGTAGGAGAAGGGGTGTTAGGGTGGGAGGGCCCAAGGAGGAGGACTTGGGGGATCTGGGGTGAGAGGGGGCTGGGAGGATCCTGTATGGGGAAGCTAGGAGGGTCTGATGTGGTGTACATGTGAATGCTACTCAGTATTCATCTATAGACATCCATATATGGTGAAACACATGTGAAGAACCTCTCACACACTCACAGCTCCCTGACAAGAGGGAGCCAGCTTAGCTTAGCTGCCAACACCCACACATCGTGTCAGCAAGGCGGACAGCCCGCCGGCTTTCATACCTCTCACTGTACTTCCCACTTCCATACTTCCCTTCACCTATGCCTCTCCATACTCTTCACTAAAAAAAAAAAGAGAGAGTCTGGGGTTGGGGGTCAATTAGGACTTGGGATGGGGGAGCAGGAGGGGCATGTGGAAGGGGGAGAAGGAGGTTATTAGTAAGAGAATGAAGGGGAGCCCGTGGGAGGGGTGTAGGGAGGAAGGAGAGCATGGGGTGGGGGTACTGAGGAGAGCATGGGGTGGGGGTACTGAGGAGAGCATGGGGTGGGGGTACTGAGGAGAGCATGGGGTGGGGGTACTGAGGAGAGCATGGGGTGGGGGTACTGAGGAGAGCATGGGGTGGGGGGTACTGAGGAGAGCATGGAGGGAAACGTGTGTGTGTGTGTGTGTGTGTGTGTGTGTGTGTGTGTGCGTGTGTGTGTGTGTGTGTGTGTGTGTGTGTGTGTGTGTGCGTGTGTGTGTGTGTGTGTGTACTCACCTAATTGTACTCACCTAATTGTGCTTGCGGGGGTTGAGCTTTGGCTCTTTGGTCCCGCCACTCAACCGTCAATCAACAGGTGTACAGGTTCCAGAGCCTATTGGGCTCTATCATATCTACACTTGAAGCTGTGTATGGAGTCAGCCTCCACCACATCACTGCCTAATGCATTCCGTTTGTCAACCACTCTGACACTAAAAAAGTTCTTTCTAATAACTCTGTGGCTCATTTGGGCACTCAGTTTCCACCTGTGTCCCCTAGTGCGTGTGCCCCTTGTGTTAAACAGCCTGTCTTTATCAACCCTGTCGATTCCCCTGAGAATCTTGAATGTGGTGATCATATCCTCCCTAACTCTTCTGTCTTCCAACAAAGTGAGGTTTAATTCCCGTAGTCTCTCCTCGTAGCTCATACCTCTCAGTGTGAGATTTTTCTCTACGCCTACCTCCCTTAGGAGGTGGACTACAAGTTTAAAGGCTGCTCTTGGCAGTTAAGCATGAGTCCAGTAGAAAAAGGAGAAGCGGGAGCAAACCGCCAGGCTTCCACCAGCAGGGGTGGAAACCTGTCCACAATAGGCCGCTGGTTCCTCCTAGTTAAACATGACGTTAAAACCAATAAAGGGTAACCGACGGGTTCTCACAATCAAATTTTATATTTGTTGTGTGGCGCTATGAATTGGAATTCGAATTCCCAAGAGCGCAGCCGTCATATCAAAGATTTAAAACAACAATATCAAATATATATCAGAACAATGGGAGTGGTACAGAATAGTTGAAGGTTGACATCAAAGACTGTTAACAAATAACAATTTATTATAACAAGAGACTAGACTACTACATCAAAACAAAAGAATGTCAATGACGTTACTCGAACATAAGCGTGCCCACAGAGGAATCAACACGCAAGCAAGAACTAACAGATCTATAATCACAATTACAACAAATGACACAGTGAGTTCTGAAACACGTCTCCAGTAACCTCCTAACTGTTCTACGCCTCAGTGCAGTCTACACCTGCAATAGCGGTTGCAATGCAATCAAATCAGTAGCCTTTCAATGACATCAATAACTAATGGGTTCACTGGCAACTCCAGCACCCTTCCTCAAATTAATCTTTACGTTAATGTCCATCCAGTGGCACCATAACCAACAGCTAAATAGCACCCTTGCTGTGTGGCTGCATACTGAACTAACCTGAACACAGGTGTGCCCACTGATGACGCAATATTGCAAACTCAAAGAAAATATCACAGACTAAGTTACACCACAGCGTGTGATTTAATTACGTTAAAGTCCAACCAGTGGCATTTGCAACACAGCTATTCAACAGCCCCTCGAGAAATGACAGCAGGCTCCATCCTGCTGACACTTCGGGCTGACAACATGAACTAACTGAACAATCTTCCACTGATGACACAAGCAAGCAATCAATAGTGACACGACTTCCTAGTGGCAGCTACTCTAATCACAAGCTTAAGGCCCTCCCTCCCAACAGGAGAGACCCCCGTAATCAGGTGGGTAGTCTAACAGTGACTCCCCCTATCACAACTAAAGTGAACACAGTCAGGCAAGGTGGGATTCTGGGACACAGCTCCACTCATCCCTAAGTTACTTTACCCTCGTCACTAGACGATAACCAAAAGAAATTGCCTTAATCAATTGCAACATTGATTATGTGAATAATGATGGAAATTGACTGATCACAGCAGTCAGCAACAAGTACTACTTTAATAACAACAAGTGTCTCACTCTAGACAACAACATGATAGTACTCTACGTTAACACAAGTCCTCTTGTCACAATAACTCAAACTCTTAAATTACATCACACTTGACTCCTTGCAAGTATTCAGTGAGTAATTCTTAATTAAGGTCAAACGGACCACTAATTACATCCCAATTGAGTTACGTTAACTAAGCCTACCCCAAGTGGGTGGCTTCTCAACAGTCTGTGTATCACTAATTACGTTTACTTACTAATGAGTGCTAATTACCCTAATTAGCCTTGAGCAATTAATTAACTGTCACCAGGACCGATAATTAATCATACATAAATACGTCTCACTCCGCACTGCCTAAGCAGGTCTCATCAAACACTGTGAATTCACGGAAGAGGAGTTAATTACCCTAATTAACAATGAGTGCAACTTAATCCACTGTCACCAGACAGAATATGATTAATATAACGTATTATGCTAACCCCATGACCTCGCTTTACCGAGTCATCTGAGTCCTCAAGACTCCAGACGTTAATTACTCCACTAATTATCATGAGCCACTAATTGCCCCAACCCTGAAAGGCAGTTAGTCTCGAGCAACTGACGTTAGCACTATCACTGACAGACTCTGACAGATCCTCTCCCACTACGTGAATTCATGATGAGAATGCTAATTACATAATTAGCTAGAGTGGTCAATTAATTGTCACACGGACAATTAATTGCACCGGACACGTATTCCCACAAGCTCAAGTTCAACACTGTTCTCCCATAACAGCACTCACTCATTCAACAACTTCAAGTGTGCACCCCCTTATCCAGTTAATTACCCCTAATTAACTCACTGAATCCTTAAGTACTCAACACAACTAAAGAAACAAAGTAACCCTAAGGTTACATAGGTCACACATATAATGGCATGCAAAACATAAAATAGCACTGCCCACATACGGTTGCTACTGCAACTCGTTAATTACTATGCCCACACAGTAGTGACACACGGTTTTGCAACAATCAAGGTATACCAATCTTACTGTCCCTCTAATCTTGCAAACGTTGCAAAAGATCGCCCGATCCCGGTTGCTTCAGCAAGACAATTTACGTTAATATAAGACACCGTCGCTCTACGCGGACAGCTGGCACTAATTCTCCCATAATTAGGCAAATTAACAAATTGCTCGCTCCCATTAAGTGACTGAGAATTTCCCTGAATACTCAAAGGGTCCCTTTAAATCCTCAACACAGTTCCTAGGACAGTAATATCGTATACCTGATAACACTGCACAAACCTGCACATAATGATACCGTCAGCATGCCCCCCATGCTAATGACATCATTAGGCAATCAGTCAGCGATCACATCTACTGACTCACCACACAACACAGTACAACAATCATGCAAATGAAACACATGGAAATGCCTCCATAAACAATGTAAATTAATCACCAGGACATATACAGACCTCAGGATATCCACTAATAACCCTGCCCCACGGGCCTGCTTAATTAACTCTAACCTGGCCTAATTACATAATGAGGTACCATGGCACTAACCAAGGCTGGACGATTATACAGAATCGCCAGACTGGATCATTTATATGATGATTTCTCTACACTGACTGGTCCCAAACTCCAGTCAGTCTACACACAACAATATATCTACAGATATATAATTATAACACTACGTGATTTACAGTGACAATTTCCCACTCCAGGTACTGCCCCACAGTCACCTGGGCATGCCACAGACGGGCGTCTCAGCTACTTCCCTAGCCTGGCCGGGCTAGGGGCTCACACAACTTTTCTACTATGATTTCCACTAATCTGAGACACGATAAAGTACTCACGTTTCCTTCCACACATTTCTCATTTCCCAGGTCCTTACCACCTGGCTGTCAACACTTAGCTTGCTCCTCGTGCGTCGACAAGATGTGGCCTTAGGCTGTCCTGGGAATGTGGCCAGGGGGTGGCCAAAGGTGGTGGCCAACATGTGGCCACTGCGTGGCCTTCAGGAGGGTGGCCACGGGTGGCGCGTGACGTCACAGCACCACACCCGGGCCGCGCGCGCGCGGGTAAGGTGGGGGGGCTGGCTGCGCCGGCGGGTGGCGGGTGGCCGCGGGCGGCCAGGGGGCGGCTGGGTGGCCGCGTGGCATACACACATGGATGGGGAATCACTAACAACCCATCATACCAGAGCATGACTCGCTCTTACACTGGGGTGACAGGGGTGACACTGGCCGGCGTCACCTCACCATGGACGACGTCGGCGGAATTCAAAGTCCAAGTCCCAGTTTCTCGCAAATTTGGGCTTCGACACACCCAGGGTGGCTGGAGTGCCATGCAATATGAGTAAACAGAACGACAGGAGCGATAACGGTGGTGGGGGTGGCAGGCCCGCCACCCCGCACCTAGACACTCTTCACACCCTGGCTGCCCAATTCAAACTAACTCTTTGGCGGCTAGAGAGGCTCACATGCCCATATTTCTCCCCCTACCTTGTCTTGACCAATCAGCAGGAAGCCGGCACTGTCCTGATGCCGCTTCCAATGACAGCTTTTCGCGCCAAAACTCGGCATAGGAGTAGGGGTGCTTAGACCAATCACACGGCCCCTCGCCTGTGGCGTGGCGTGACGTCACAAGGAGGGTGAGGCCTAACACAACGTCTCAAGTCTCCCTTGGTGGGGGGGAGGCAGCGTTCGCCCCACTGTCCCCCTCCACCTCTAACGGTTTTTGTTATACTACCCTCTCTGTTTCACAGAACAGGCAAATTTTGCTGTAATTCTCTCTACAGAGCAATCACAGACCTCTCATTAGTTTTAACTGCCAGCATTTAACATAAGCTTTCATATGACACCCAACAAGTATATGTAAATTTGAAAGCTTCAGTTTCTAGAGTCCCTAGAGCGACTAGCCTATTCTAGAAACTAGGAAAACTAGCTGAGGAGATTCTACATCTCCTCACA
>WNGS01013079.1:0-11119 GCA_020271785.1 Procambarus virginalis
TACTGTCTCCACTCGATCATCCGGACTATATGGGAAGGACCCCCAGCCGGATTATCACGTTTTTCGGATAATGGTACTTTTTCACTTACGAGTCCAAAAGTGACCATTTCCAACAATTTTTATACTACAAACAACATAATTTGAATTGCCTTGCACATATAATTATTAGATATTCACTAGAAACCTCAACTTACCTTGTTGGTGTTCGTCTTCTTGATTGATGCCACACTCTTGAAGTTAAGAATTGTTAACAATTTACGTAACCTATATTAACACAACACTAAAATTAACACTTAAAATTACTGTACAGTTCATTAAGCAAATTAGTTTTGACTGCCAGCTGCTGAAGCCTACTGGTTAAGGCGCTTGCTTGCGCCTCACTTGTTGAGGTGCTTGCAATGCCCTCACTTGTTGAAGGCACTTGGCTTGCCTATGACGCCTCACTTGTTGAACGCTTGGCTTGCCTGTGGCGCCTCACTTGTTGAAGGCGCTTGGCTTGCTGTGGCGCCTCACTTGTTGAAGGCGCTTGCTCCTGTGGCGCCTCACTTGTTGAAGGCGCTTGGCTTGCCTGTGCGCCTCACTTGTTGAAGGCGCTTGGCTTGCCTGTGGCGCCTCACTTGTTGAAGCGCTTGGCTTGCCTGTGGCGCCTCACTTGTTGAAGGCGCTTGGCTTGCCTGTGGCCCTCACTTGTTGAGGCGCTTGGCTTGCCTGTGGCGCCTCACTTGTTGAAGGCGCTTGGCTTGCCTGTGGCGCCTCACTTGTTGAAGGCGCTTGGCTTGCTGTGGCGGCTCACTTATTGAAGGCATTTGGCTGCCTGTGACGCCTCACTGGTTGAACAACACGTAACTTGTCTTTAATTGCCAGGACAACCTTCTTCCTCTTATCACCTCCAGAACGATTGATGCTGCTACCAGACATAGTCTTGGCCAAAATGTTTAAAGTTACTATGAAAATAAAAAAGTTATTAAAAAATATTTCACTAATGGCGCAGCACTGTGTATAACACGAGGGACGGACGCACATGGTTGACCAGTGTTGGATGGGTCCACTTGGGGTGGGGCAGCTATACACCTTATGTAGGCTGCCAGGAGGAAAAAAACTCAATATTTTTTAAGGAAACTTCAGCCTGTGCACATTGCTTTTAGAAACTTATTTATTTTTTTATTACATAATTACTAGTACTTATTTCATTTGTTTTTGGCTATGATTAATTGTTCAAAATTAATAGTAATTCCTGTACCCAGGTGGTCCCTCCCGACGCTCTCCTCCCCCCCCCACCCCCTCCTCCACCATGCGTCTAGAGCCACAGACGGGATTAATACGAATGGCCAATGTTCATCCGGCCAACCAGCTTAATCCGTTCCTGTGGCCCTTTTGGCGGATTTGTGATAACTTGAGTCGATCACAATTTTGGCCGTATAAGTGCTTTTTCCGGATGTTCAATCCCGGATAATCGTGGGGTTGACAGTGTGTGTTGTGTGTGTGTAATTACCTAAGTGTAATTACCTAAGTGTAGTTACAGGATGAGAGCTACGCTCGTGGTGTCCGTCTTCCCAGCACTCTTTGTCATATAACGCTTTGAAACTACTGACGGTCTTGGCCTCCACCACCTTCTCCCCCAACTTGTTCCAACCGTCTACCACTCTGTTTGCGAAAGTGAATTTTCTTATATTTCTTCGGCATCTGTGTTTAGCCAGTTTATATCTATGACCTCTTGTTCTTGAAGTTCCAGGTCTCAGGAAATCTTTCCTGTCGATTTTATCAATTCCTGTTACTATTTTGTATGTAGTGATCATATCACCTCTTTTTCTTCTGTCTTCTAGTTTTGGCATATTTAATGCTTCTAACCTTTCCTCGTAGCTCTTACCCTTCAGTTCTGGGAGCCACTTAGTAGCATGTCTTTGCACCTTTTCCAGTTTGTTGATGTGCTTCTTAAGATATGGGCACCAAACAACAGCTGCATATTCTAGCTTTGGCCTAACAAAGTCATGAACAATTTCTTTAGTATATCCCCATCCATGTATTTAAAAGCAATTCTGAAGTTAGAAAGCATAGCATAGGCTCCTTGCACAATATTCTTTATGTGGTCTTCAGGTGATAGTTTTCTATCTAGAACCACCCCTAGATCTCTTTCTTTATCAGAGTTCTTTAAAGATTTCTCACATAATATATAGGTTGTGTGGGGTCTATGTTCTCCTATTCCACATTCCATAACATGACATTTATTAACATTAAATTCCATTTGCCAAGTGGTGCTCCATATACTTATTTATCCAGGTCTTCTTGAAGGGCATGACAATCATCTAAATTTCTTATCCTTCCTATTATCTTAGCATCATCAGCAAACATGTTCATATAATTCTGTATACCAACTGGTAGATCATTTATGTAGACAATAAACATCACTGGTGCAAGAACTGAACCCTGTGGTACTCCACTTGTGACATTTCTCCAGTCCGATACATTGCCTCTGATCACAGCCCTCATTTTCTATCAGTCAGAAAGTTTTTCATCCATGTTAGAAGCGTACCTGTCACTCCTCCAATATTTTCCAGTTTCCAGAACAACCTCTTATGTGGAACTCTGTCGAAAGCCTTTTTTAGGTCCAGATAGATGCAGTCAGCCCAACCATCTCTTTCCTGTAATATCTCTGTTGCTCGATCATAAAAACTGAGTAAATTCGATACACAGGATCTACCAGATCGAAAACCATACTGTCTGTCTGATATTATATCATTTCTCTCCAGGTGTGCTACCCATTTAGTTTTAATTATTTTTTCCAATATTTTGACTATTACACTTGTCAATGATACCGGTCTATAATTAAGGGGGTCTTCCCTGCTTCCACTCTTGTAAATTGGAACTATGTTAGCCTTTTTCCACACATCAGCTACAACTCCTGTAAACAGGGATGCCTGAAAGATCAGTTGAAGAGGGATGCTGAGCTCAGGTGCACATTCTCTCAGAACCCATGGTGAAACTCCATCTGGACCAACTGCTTTGTTCTTATTTAGCTCTTTGAGCATTTTTTCCACTTCGTCTCTAGACACCTCTATGTGCTCTATGTTGTTCTCTGGAATTCTTATTGTATCTGGTTCCCTGAAGATTTCATTTTGTACAAACACACTTTGGAACTTTTCGTTTAATGTTTCACACATTTCCTTTTCATTTTCCGTGAATCTATTTCCCATTTTCAACCTCTGAATATTATCCTTTACCTGCAATTTGTTGTTTATGAATTTATAGAATAGACCTGGTTCTGTTTTACATTTGTCTGCAATCCCTTTTTCAAAATTTCTTTCTGCCTCTCTCCTCACTGCCGTGTAGTTGTTTCTCGCATCTTTGTATCGCTGGTATGATTGGGGGTTTGGCCTCTTCCTGTATTGATTCCATTTTTGTGTCTTTTGGTCTCTGGCCCTCTCGCACTTTCTGTCGAACCAATCCTGTTTCCTAGTTCTGCTTCTCTGTTTTGGTATAATTTTTTTGTGCCTTTATCATATATTTCACAAAACTTGACATACATCTCATTCACTTCCTTGCCTAGCAACAAGTCTGTCCAATTATACTCCCTAAAATTTTTCTAAGGTTGCCATAATGTCCTCTCCTAAAGTCAGGTTTTTCAATTGCATCGACCATCATATTTTCTTCCAGATTATAACGCATTGCATACTTTATCCTCAAAAAGACATGGTCACTTTTACCCAAGGGAGGAAGGTACTGAATGTCAAATATTTCTTCCTCCTTCCTGGTAAATATCAAATCTAGCATGGAGGGAACGTCACCTTTTCTCATCCTCGTAGCTTGTTTAACATGTTGATACAAGAATGTTTCCAGGATGAGGTCTACAAATTTACAGGTCCAGAAATCTTCTGTTTTAGCTTCATATGCTTCCCAGTCTATGGATTTCAAGTTGAAGTCGCCGACTATCAACAGTCGAGAGAGACACGAGGAGCAATGGCCTATAGAAACCCCCTTGTGATTGGGAGCATTCTATGTCTGCCATCGACCGGGACAGGCACCCAGAAAGGTAGGCGCCCCAAAACAAACCCCTATTCTGGTGAAATTATTGCTACTGAAAGCCGAACGAGTGGACAGAACTCTCCAAACAAAATTATCAAAACGAGCATGATGTCATCACGTCGCCTCGCCACCGTCTGTGCAACCCCCCCCCTCCCCGAGAGGGGGAAGGGGGAGCCCCAGACCCTCCAAGCCGGCGATCCAACTGGCAGTTCTTGGCTGATTGTATTACTGGCTGGTCGAGTGCCTCTGGCTCCGGTTTTTGTTTCAGTTCTGTGCCGTGTGGTGTGGACTGTTTCTACCGGTGGGGTGCGAGCCAGGAGTAAGATTCCACGGTATTCGGGCTGCATGTGCTTAGGGCTCTCTTCCCTAGGTGCCCTGTAAGTACTGCCCTTGGGGCTTGGGGCCACCTTCCACAGTGTACCAAAGGCTAAGGGCCCTGGTAAACTCCACGGGGGCTCCGTGGTCCTCTAGGTGTGTCCCCGGAGTCCCCCTCGCGTCCTGCGAGTTTGACAGTTGATCTGTCCCCTTGTCTCAGGGTAACACTCACCGGTTGTGCCTCCGCCATGCTGCCTGTTGGGTCCTTGTTCTTGTGACCCGGAGTCGTCCGATGATTGTTGTCGGTACGCGCTCTCCTTCACCCAGGCCACTGGTCTTAATAATCGGGTGCAGGCGGCTGCGGCGTTGCTGGCTGGGTGTATGTTGCTGCAATGCTTTTGGTTGTTTGCGACCCCGGATGCCCCGAGGCTGCCCCGTTTTGGTGGTTGGGGTCTGGATTTGGGGGTGGGGGTCGCTTCGACTCTGGCTCCTTCCGCTTCTTGTTCTTCCCCTTCTGTTCTACTCACTTCCTACCTTGCTTCCTACTCCGAACCATAGGCGGGTTTCGGGGTCTGGTTGGGTTGAGACTCGGGCGGTCTTGGGGGTTTTCCTCTTCCAGGGTGTCGGCAAAGGCATTCGAGTCGGTTCCTCCAGCCGTGCCGTATGGGTCTGACCAGTAGGCTCCCTTCATTAGTGTTTGCACGGCTGCCCCGGCTTTTCCTTGTTAAGCTGGGGCTTTGGGGGTGCGGCTCGGCCCTGGGTCATGCAGTAGAGGTTCCCGGGGTTAGGGAGGGGTTGCCTGGGTGGCCTCGGCCCCGTTTGCCCCTCTTGGGTCTTTGTACCTTTGGTGTGGGGCTGATAGCTCCTCCAAGGGGTTGTTCCTTCCCTCTTGTGTTCCTGTTTTCGGGTATACCCCTCCCTGGGTTCGGTTCCATGTTCCTTCGGGTTCGTCGGTCCCGTCGTTCCTGGGGGTGTGTTTCACCCCCTTTTCCTTACCCTTTTCACTCTTACATAGTGATGCTGTTCAAAAAAAAAAAAAGTGTTCAGGTAAGGTACATCCATACAAGGTGTGAAACAAACATTGATGGATTTGTATATTGACCTAGTACATAGTGCCTCAACCACTTCGTATCGTTGTCCCTGCATGTTCCTTGGTCAGGGGTGCTTGTCGTGGTTCTCGTTGGTTTGTGAGTCTCTTCGTATCTTCCAATATTATTGGAATGTCTGTTAATAATAATAATAAATAACTAAATGTTTATTTAGGTAAGGTACATACATACAAGAGATTTTACAAAGATTGGTGGATTTATAGAAAGAGCTAGTACATACAATGCCTTAAGCCACTATTACGCAATGCGTTTCGGGCAAGTGGTTTTCGATGTGGTCTCCCTCGGGTCTTTTGTCGGCCTTGTTCGTTCCCTTCCATCATCTGTTTTCTTTTGTTTCACTTTCGCCTTGTTTTGTTTTTGCGTAGTCTCTACTTCCAGTTATGGCATTCTTTGTCTTCGTTCCGCACGCCTTCCAGGTGATTGTACGATGTCTGTATGTTGTGTGTACGATTTGTGTGTCTGCCTGGTGTACGAGCCACGCCACCCGGTGGACGGGTGGTGCGTTTCGTACCTCGTGTGCTGGGGCCGCGGTGTGCGTTTTGTTTATGGGCGGTATGCTCGTGTGTTCGCGTCGTTTCTCGTGGTTTTCTATGGCTTCTTGCTCGTTTCTCCCTCCAGTCATGGCCCCTCTGGGTGCTGAGGGTGGTTTGGGATTTATATCTGGGGGTGTCACTTTGTTCTTCCTCTGCTTCTTGGTGGGGGTTGGTTTGGCGTGGAGCCGCTTCACCCTCTGTACTGCTTTGTCTTCTGCAGGGCGCGCGCCTCTGGCCGTATTTCTCCTTCGACTTCGCATTTTATTCAGGTAATGGTACATACTATGCCTACTGCCTCAAGTATGCATGGTTTTCGGGTGTACCTTTGGCGCTGCTCCTAGTATGTTACTTGGCTCGCCTGTGTTGAGGCACGGTCGTGTGTCTGCTCTGCAGGGTAGGTTGTCTTGTCTGGCGCTTCTGTCGGCCTATTGCTGGTTCTCACTTTTGGTGGGGTGCTTGCCAAGTTGTGCTTGCGGGGGTTGAGCTCTGGCTCTTGGGCCCCGCCTCTCCTGTCAGCTGACGGTTGTGCAGTTTCCTGAGCCTTCTGGGCTCTGTCCTCACGGTTGCTCCTGTGGGTGGCGTCTGCCTCCTCCACATGGCTTTTTGGTGCTTTTCGCTTCCTTTCCCCTCCGACATTAATCAGGTTCTTTTTAGTGTCTGTGGCTCCTTTGGGTGCTCACTACCTCCTGTGTCCCCTTGTGCATACAAACATAGGGACATAAGTACAGTGGACCTGCGGAGGGCCTATTGGCCCGTGCGAGGCAGCTACTGTTTCTTACCATCCATTCCCATCACATACATGTCCAACCCGCCCTTGCACCATTCGTGGGGCCCCACCACCATGTTACATGATAATTGGTTCTGCGCATCACCGGGCCTGTTACCGTGCCGGTCATTCCTCCGGTCTTTCCTGATTCTGCGCTTATCCCTTTTATGCCCATTGTTTCGTGCCCACAATGTGCCGCAAGGGTGGCGTGTGCCACTATCCCAGTTTCTATTGTTTCGTGGAGATTGGCCACTAAACACAACCACTAGGGAACTACTTATCTTTTGTTGCATATACAGTAGTTGCTGGTGATGTTTTGGCGGGCAGTGGTGCGGGTTGGGCGCATTGAGGGTCGGTATGGTGTCTCGCATGTCTGTTCTAGACCACACTTGCAGGTACACTAGTTATTATTCGCTACTCTGCTGGTTCTATGCTTGGGCGCCACCTCACAGTTCTCCACAGGTTGGCAGGACTTTTCTTTGGCCATATGGAGCGGTTTGAGTTCCTTCGTTGGTACTTTGTAGAGCTTTGCATCTCTAGTTAGGCTCATGCGTTTGGAGCGAGTATCTTCTTGGGATACTTTACTCACTCCGCCACCCTTGTTCACTGTTCCATCCTTGTTTACTCTTCCCCACTTAGCGGGATTGCGTCGATGGCTCCTGACTGGGGTGTTTGGTGTGATGTTTGGTCACCTTGCATGTGTCTTTAGTGCCTTTTTTGTCCATCTTTTGTTCTTTGTTGTCCTGTGGGGCTCTGCCCCGCATTTCGGTGCTTTTGTTTTCGTTGTCGACCCCGGGGTCTTTTCCCTGTCTGGACACTTTCCTTGCCTATCTTCGGTGCCTGACTGCACCATGCTGTCCGTAAGGTCCCTCGGGTATGTACGTGCTCCTCTACACATTTTGTGGTTGGTCGTGTGCGTTCCTTCCCGGCCACTCCTTGGGCCGTGTTCGTGGTTTTCCTTACCTATTTCCGTTTTTCCTCCTCCATGCTACACTTTTTCTGTCTCTGGGTCAGTGCTTCTTGGTTATCCTGTTTGGTGCTCCGGTGGGCCTCTGTCCATATTCCACGTCCTGCTTTTGGACTTCTCCGGTGGTCCGTTTTGATACCAAGTTCCTGCGATTTCTGTGTGGTTTTCTGCAGGCTTCGGGTTGCGCTGTCTGTGGGGGGGGGGGTGTGGACTTTTTAGTCTGCCGCTCCTGCCTTCCTGGTTCCTTTTCTTGGAACCGGGTTTGCTGGGTTTCAGTCCTGGTTTCGGTTTTTCTTTGTTCCTTTTCCGGACCGGGTGTGTTTGCTTTCTTGCGGTTCTCTTCCTCGGTAGTTCTCCTCTTGGATGTCTCTGGGATGCGTGTATCATTCTTCCCTGCTGGAGCTGGTTATGTTGCTCCTTTGGGTTGTAGGGTCGCTGTTTTTAGATTCGCATTTTGCGTTTTAGTTCGTGGTGCTCGTTTCTCGTCATTTGTGTCAACACAGGTGGTTTCATTATTGGTCTTCCACCTGCGTGTTTCGTCTCGGGGGCGGTGTGTGGTTTTCCTATCACTGCGAAGGGTCCTTCGGTCTTTGATAGGGTTGGCTTGTCTTCCCTTTGGGGTTGTTCTGAACCATCGTCTGGGATTGTCCTGTCCCCTCATGTTGGGTGGTGCTGGCAGAGCCGCTCCTGCTTGCGTTCAGTGTTGCTGTTTCTTCTGCTCCATTCCACTTGCTGTCCTGGGCGTTGTTTCCCTCTGGCCTGCTCTTGAGTTTTGGGGCCGTCCTGGTCGTTGGCCTGGTGGTCTTTTTCTTCTCGTTTTGGTCTTTGTTTTGTCTCTGGTTTTGGTTGTTCAGTTAGGACGTGTGGTATCCACCTCCCGGTTCCTTCCCTGTTTTACTTATCTTTGGGGAGGTAGCTCCGGGGAGCCAACGGGGCTCCCCCCAGAAATCCAGCGTTGAATGTAATGAAATGCCATTTTCTGGGTGAGTCCCGGAGGCTCCCCGGCATCCCGCCCTCCTTCCGGTCGGCAGCGTTTTTCGCGTATTTGACATCCAGCCTAAGAACTGCCAGTTGGATCGCCGGCGTGGAGGGTCTGGGGCTCCCCCCTTTCCCTCTCGGGGGGGGGGGGTTGAGCAGACAGTGGCGCGGCGACATAATGACGTCATGCTAGTTTGATAAGTTTGTTTGGGGAGTTCTGTCCACTCGTTCGGCTTTCGGTAGCAATAATTCACCAGAATAGGGGTTTGTTTTGGGGCGCCTACCTTTCTGGGTGCCTGTCCCGGTCGATGGCAGATATAGAATGCTCCCATCACAAAAGGGGTTTCTATATGCCATTGCTCCTCGTGCCTCTCTGAGGGGGCCAGGTTCTGGCTCGTGGTCCCCGGTAGGCAAGAACTCCTAGCACTTTGACTGATGCCAGAAAGTTATACATATCCATTCAGCCTGATAGCTCCGGGGAGCCTCCGGGACTCACCCCCAGAAAATGGCGTTTCATTACATTCAACGCTAGGTTTTTCGCTTGGTGTGAAGCTTAGCTTCCGAACTGAAGCTTGGCAGCCGGCGCGGTAGGTCTGGGGCTCCCCCCTCCCTCTCTCGGGGCGGGGGGGCTGCACGGACGATCACGCGGCAGTAAGTGTGATGTTTGCTTGTTTTCCTTGTTTCCTTGTGATTGTAGGGAGTTTCTACCTCTCTGTTCGGTTTTGTTTTAGTTTTTACCATGTGGGGTTTGTTTGTTATGCCTACCTTTCTGGTGCCTAACCCCG
Source organism: Procambarus virginalis (assembly GCA_020271785.1). Lineage (NCBI taxonomy): Eukaryota > Metazoa > Arthropoda > Malacostraca > Decapoda > Cambaridae > Procambarus > Procambarus virginalis. The sequence goes on from WNGS01013079.1 coordinate 9,474, forward strand.
GTCGATGGCAGATAAGGAAAACCCCAACCACAAGGGGGTTTTCCAGGGCCATTGCTCCCTGAAACCTCTCTGAAGGGGCCAGGTTCTGGCACTGGTCGCTGGTAGGTCTGAACTCCTTAGCTAATGTCCCGGTCTATTATAACATACATTAGCCCGATAAGCTCCAGGGAGCCGTAGGGGCTCACCGAGAATATGGCATTTATTACATTCAAAGCTGGTTTTTTTGTTGCTTTAACTCAGCATCGGGGAACTTTATAAAAAAATATGAATGTTACCATTTTTTTTGTTTACAGCAATCAAACAGCATTCCCCAGACAAGCCAGTTCTGGTATTCGTGTCATCCCGTAGACCAGACGAGGCTAACTGCATTAGACCTTATGGGTTTCGTGGGTTTCGAGTCGGATCCTAAACAGTGGCTTAAAAGCCCGAGCATGAGGTATGTACTTTAACTTTTGTAAATACATTATTGTAATGTACTAAACATTATCTTCATAACCATTTCTTTGAGGGTCCCCTTCAGTAGCTCTTCGTGTCACCACCTAGAAGTACCCAAGTCTTCAGTAAATGTTAGGGGTCTGGTAGTACAGTTGGGTTCATTGTCACCTCACAATCGAGATTTCGGGTTCGAATTCCAGGCGGGACAGAAATGGTTGGGTATGTTTCTTATCACTTAATGCATCTGTTCAATCTAGCAGTAAATAGGTACCCAAGAGTTAGTCAGCTTGTTTGTCGTGTTGCAACCTGGGGAAGGTTCAGTAATTTGACCTGGGGGATGGGGGAGGTTACCTCGATACAAAGCTTACATGTACTGTATGTATAACTGGCTGCTTGTCCCAGACACGTTGAATTAATTATTAAAACAACGGACTATATAGCACTTAAGCACCTGCTGGAAACCAGGTTCTTTGATGCTACAATTGGAAGTAACCAAGGTCTTCATAACACATTGAGACTGTATGACCACCACCTGCTGGGAACCAGGACTTGGAATTTGGCCCACTCAGTGAGGCGAAGGACTCAAGAGATCACAATTGAATCAAGTAAAAGATCAATCATAACAAGTTTATCTGGAGAAATTGGTAACCTTGATGAAAACAATGCAGATATTTGTTTACTGCAGAAAAATCACTAACTAGAACCTCTTGCCTGCCATCAGAGGAATTCCAGAGAATTAGTGTGTGACTGACTTAACATTCATAAATCCACTCTCTAGAATGGGGCTAAGCCAAAGGTATCTCTACCTCCAGTGAAGAAACTAAGCGGCCCAATACAAATGTATTGTATTTAAAAATACAGTACAGTATTTCTAAAAAATTGGTACACAAATGTAGACAAATTACAAGTAAAGTGGTAGAGCTGTAAGAACGGGTTGCAGACTGGAGCCTCTTGTCATCATAATTGGACAACAAAATTAATGAATGTAACAGAGGAAGCATATTCCCAGAGAATACCAGGTAGGAAGAAAGGAAAGGATAAACAATAAGGTGTAAGAGTATCCCTGTTGATAACTCATTATTGTGGGTTTTCAGGAAATAGAGATTCTGGAGGTTACCGACAGGACTACATACTCTATAGAACTCTTGATGGAACTGAACAGATTGTCGTGGGCTTTTTCACAGTAATAATAAACCACACTTTGCCCTAAC